>CM053034.1:142643624-142758851 GCA_028564925.1 Lithobates sylvaticus
TTTGTCTTTGTAACCTTTGTTATGGAAGGGGTCTGCTAGTGTTCTGAGATGTTAATCTCTGTCTTCTGGGACTGAATGTATTCGGTGGTATCTGATGGCCTGGCTGCGTATGATGGCCCGTTTAGTGTGTTGGGATCAAAAAATGGAACTATGGAGATAGTTGCATCGTTTAGTCAGTTTCCTGTATTTTGAAGTACCACTGGAGCGAAGAGCTGTACACTATTTATGCAATAATCAGGCCCTCACAGTTGTTGTGATGGATACAAACAAATATATACAATAGGGCCAGAGGCAGCTGGCAAATACTACTTACTCTAAAAAACTGGACTATGATCTGCCCCAGGATTTACTAAGCAATTAAAAGGTCTCATAAAAACAATACCAACCCACCTACATTCAGAACGTATATATATGATTATGGATAAACCAGAAATTAGGGACTTCTACATGCTGCCCAACATTCACAAGCCAAGAAATTTAGGCAAACCCACCATGACAGGTATGAATACACTTACCAAACACATCTCAGACTTTGTAGAAAAAATTTGAATACTGCAGGTTTCCTGCAAGACAAAACAGATTTTTCGAAGAAGCTCAACAATATACAACAATTACCACCAAATACACTTCTAGTCACTATGGATATATCTCTGTACAGCAACATCCCTCATAAGGACGTGTTGGCTGCATGTCACAGATTCTTATCATCCTCGCCAAACCACAAATACACTGCTGAGGATGTTACACAGCTCATTGAATTCATTCTTACACACAACTACTTCACTTTCAACAATGACATCTATCTCCAGTGTATGGGTACCGCTATGGGAAGTAAAATGGCACCCCAAACTTATTTATGGCTGACATGGAGGACAATTTCTGGACAACAACAAAAGCCATACAGATACTATCGCTATATTGATGATAATTCCGTCATATGGACAGAAGGTTAAGAAAATCTAAAACTGTTTTATTGATTGATCAACACTTTTCAGCCATCAATTAAACTAAAAATTCATTATTTTAACACACATGTCAACTTCCTAGACACTACAGCAAGGTTTCTCAACCTTTTTCCAGTTAAGGCACCCCTTAAAATTCTGTCTTGAGTTTACTACATTGCAACAGCATCCGTACACATAGGACACCCAACATTAGAGGTGATTTATTCTTTGAAAGGAAATATACTCTTGCACACCGGTACTGACTAGTATTCCAGCATTTCTTTTTCCTCATTATCTATGCCCCACACAGCTAATATGGCCCAGTACTGACATAGAGGGGCATGAGGTGGGTCAAACAAGGATGGTGTGTAGGTGTCCAATATACTCCTTTTCAACCAATGATGTCAGTGCAGTGTCCAAAGTTGTAATGCTGCACAATGAAAATCTGTGGCTTTGCGGATCAAAAAAGGCAAGCCGATCCACTTGCTGGCTTGTACAAAATTTTGGGGGCAATTTAGGGTAATTTTTAGGCACCCTGGTTGAAAAAGGCTTCACTATAGTATACATCAGGGATGAAAAGCTTCACACTTCAGTACACAGGAAACTGACTGACCGATGCAACTATCTCCATATTTCCAGTTTTCACCCCCAACACACTACACACGCCATCATATGCAGCCAGGCCATCAGATACCACTGAATATGTTCAGACCAAGAAGACAGAAATAAACATCTCAGAACACCAGCAGACTCCTTCCATAAGAAAGGGTACACAGACAAATCCAGCAACACCAGCAAAAACACGGCCTTGAAAACCAGAAGAGAATATCTACTTCAATACAAAGAATAGAAAGCAGATAGTCCTTCTAGTAACCACATACAATCCAGCACTAGAAGGGATAAGAAAGATAATCAAAGATTTACAACACATCATAAAAGAGGATGAAACTCTCAAATAAATATTCCAACAACCCCTAATGCCGCGTACACACGAAGGGACAATCCCGCGGGATTATCCTCTGGACTCAAGTCCAGCGGACAATCCCCTCGTGTGTGGGCGCCGGCGGACTTTTTGGCGCCAAAGTCCGGCGGACCAAAGTTTTAAGTTTGGTTTTAAAATTATCCGCTGGACTTGGCAGTCCGGCGGACAATCCCGCCGTTAGTAGGCTAGTCCGCGGGACTTTTGAAAATGAACGGACTTGCCGCTCATCGGCAAGTCCGTTCATTTAGCACGTGACTTCAGGTTACGTAGCTAGCGTAGGCAGTAAATGCCGGCGCGCTAGCTCCGTGACCTGGCATGGATTTAAAGGGAATCGGCGAAAAACGGCGTGGGGGTTCCCCCCAAATCCATGTCAGACCCTTATCCGAGCACGCAGCCTGGCGGCCAGGAAAGGGGTGGGGACGAACGAGCGCCCCCCCCCCCTCCTGAGCCGTACCAGGCCGCGTGCCCTCAACATGGGGGGTGCCCTGGGGAAAGGGGGGCCGTGCGGCCCCACCACCCCAAAGCACCTTGTCCCCATGTTGATGAGGACAAGGGCCTCTTCCCGACAACCCTGGCCGTTGGTTGTCGGGGTCTGCGGGCGGGGGTTTATCGGAATCTGGGAGCCCCCTTTTATAAGGGGGCCCTCAGATCCCGGCCCCCCACCCTATGTGAATGAGTATGGGGTACGATGTACCCCTACCCATTCACCTAAGGTGTAAAATGTAAAGTACAAAAACACACACACTTTTGAAAAAATATTTTATTGCACTGCTCCGGGGGTCTTCTTCCGTCTTGGGGGTCTTCTCGCTGGACTCCTCCGCCATTTACCAAGCTCTTTTACCGAGCGGAGAAGTCCGGCTACCTTCTTCGTCGTCGCCGCCGTCGTCTGGGGGTCTCGATCCGCCTTCGGGGGTCTTCCGGGGGTCTCTTCTGTTCTTGCGGCGGTCGTCGTTTTCCGTGCCGCCGGCGCCTTCTTCTTCTTGTTCTTCTTGTTCTTCTTCTTCTTCCGATGTTGACCCGTCGCTGTCTCTGCCCGGAATGCCAGAGCCGCGCTGCGCTGGGACTTATATAGGGACATGGGGACAGGGTCACATGCTCATGTCACATGGTGACCCCGCCCCCTGTGATGTCACAGTCCCAGCATCCCCCTTTCCCCAGGGCACCCCCCATGTTGAGGGCACGCGGCCTGGTACGGCTCAGGAGGGGGGGGGGGGGGCGCTCGTTCGTCCCCACCCCTTTGCTGGCCGGCCAGGCTGCGTGCTCGGATAAGGGTCTGACATGGATTTGGGGGGAACCCCCACGCCGTTTTTCGGCGTAGGGAGTCCCTTTAAATCCATGCCAGGTTACGGAGCTAGCGCGGCGGCATTTACTGCCTACGCTAGCTACGTAACCTGAAGTTACGTTCTAAATGAACGGACTGCTCCGTGTGTGGGCAAGTCCGTTCATTTTCAAAAGTCCCGCGGACTTTGGCCGGCGGATTGTCCGCCGGAGAAGTCCGCGCGTGTGTGGGCAAGTCCGCACGTGTGTGGGCAAGTCCACACGCTCGGAAAGTCCGGCGAAGCCAGCAGGAAAGTCCGGCGGATTGTCCGCTGGACTAGGTCCGCCGGCAAAAGTCCGCACGTGTGTAACCAAATCAATTTATCTAAACGTGTCACACACACAAAAGGGACCTTCAATATCACAGGGTCATACAACGGTACCTCCAGTAATGTGGTGTATTTATTAGTATTTATATACAGGATTTATATAGCGTCAACAGTTTACGCATCGCTTTATGGTGTAACTAATTCAATACAAAAGATGTAGCAAAGGATCTTACATTGGTGAAACAGGACAAATGTTCAGAAAAAGGATGAATTTACACAGATGTACCATCAAGGAACATAAAGAAGATGTGTTCTGCACACTTGTAGGACTACTTTTCTCACAAGCAGACCCCACTATAGAAGACCTCAATGTTTTCGTTCTTAACCACTTCCCGACCGGCGCACGACGATGTACGCCGCCAGAATGGCACGGACAGGCATAAGGGCGTACAGGTACGTCCCCTTTAGATGCCGCCATGCCATCGAGCGTGTGCCGCCGCCGGTCGGGACCCCCGTGAGGCCGGTCGCGGGTCCCGCGGACTCGATTGCCGCGGGGATACCCGCAATCGTCTCACAGGAAGGCTGAACGGGGTGATGCGAAAATAGACAGCATCTCCCCGTTCTGCCTAGCAACTAGTGACGCTGATCTCTGCTCCCTGTGATTGGAGCAGAGATCAGCATTCACTAGCTGACAGCCACGCCCCCCCCCCACAGTTAGAAACACGCCTCTAGGAACATGTAACCCCTACACTGCCACCTAGTGGTTAACCCCTTCACTGCCAGTGTCATTTACACAGGAATCAATGTATTTAAATAGCATTGATTGCTGTATAAATGACAATGGTCCCAAAAATGTGTCAAAAATGTCCGATGTGTCCGCCATAATGTCGCAGTCACAATAAAAATCGCTGATCACCGTTATTACTAGTAAAAAAAAATATTAATAAAAATGCTATAAAGCTATCCCCTATTTTGTAAACGCTATAACTTCTGTGCATACCAATCAATAATTGCGATTTTTTTTTTTACCAAAAATATGTAGAGGAATACGTATCGGCCTAAACTGAGGAAAAAAAATATTTTTTTATATATTTTTGGGGGATATTTATTATAGCAAAAAGTAAAAAGAATGTGTTTTTTTCAAAATTGACGCTCTTTATTTGTTTATAGCGCAAAAAATAAAAACCGCAGGGGCGATCAAATACCACTAAAAGAAAGCTCTATTTGTGGGAAAAAATGAACGTCAATTTTGTTTGGGAGCCACGTCTCACGACCGTGCAATTGTCAGTTAAAGCGGCGCAGGGCCGAATCGCAAAAAGGGGCCTGGTCCTTTGGCTGCAAATTGGTCCGGTCTGAAAGTGGTTAAAGAGAAGTTCAGAACTATCCAGGAAAGGAAAACTTTTGAACTAAGAATACTACTTCTATTTGGCACAAAAGATAATGGCCTAATTATAGATATGGGTTTTTTACTCATTATCCAACAGTTTTACGACCCCCTCTGTGACTGTCACACCCCCTCCTCCAGTCTATAGCTCTCCCTCTCACTACAATCACCTCAAGCATGTCTCACCTCAAGCAAGGCTTAACCCGTATGCACAGAGACCCTCCGGCGTTTCTCTGTCTCTATTCAAAATCAATTGTTCCCTATGGGAGTCCATTTATTTGAATAGAAGTCACACCAGAAGTTGGATCAAGATGATCCGACTTGCGGTGCGACTTGTGTGCTGAGAATCTTGAATGGGAACACCGCTAAAATGTAAAAATTAATTTGCATGAGGTTCCCCCCAAGACGATACCAGACCCTTAGGTCTGGTATGGATCATAAGGGGAACCCCCCACGCCTAGAAAAATGGCATGGGGATCCCCCAAGATTCATACCAGACCTTTATCTAAGCACGTAGCCCGGAAGGTCAGGAAAGGGGGGGGGGGCGAACGAACGCCTCTTCCCGACAACCCTTGCCTGATGGTTGTCGGGGTCTGCGGGTGGGGACTTATCGGAATCTGGAAGCCCCCTTTAACAAGGGGGCCCCAAGATCCAGGCTCCCCAACCTAGGTGAATGAGTAGGGGGTACATGGTACCCCTACCCATTCACCTAAAAAAAAAAGTGTCAAAAATAAACACACTACACAGGTTTTTAAAGTATTTTCTGTCAACGTCTTCTCCCTCTGCCGGTCCTTCTCCCCTCTCTTGTTCTTCTCCTCTCTGTGCTGTCCTCTCTATTCACTATCTTCTTTCTCTTTTGCAGGGTCTTCTTGCTCTTTTGCTGGGTCTTCTACCTCTTCTTCCGATGTTGACTTAACGCGATCTTCCCCGGTGTAATGCTGGGTCCGCCGTGTGCAATGACTTATATTGGCATGGGGTGGGGCCATCCGATGATGTAAGTTCGAGGCCATGCCCCTTGTGATGTCATCGCCCAGGGCATGATGAGGTGATGACGTTACAAGGGGTACGGCCTCCAAATGATGTCATCGTGTGGCCCCGCCCCATGCCAATATAAGTCATTGCACACGGCGGACTCAGCATTACACCGGGAGATTGTGTCTAGTCAACATTGGAAGAAGAAAAGAAGAACAGATGGAGAAGTCCCAGCAAAAGAGTGAGAAGACCCTGCAAAAGAGCAAGAATCTGTGGACCCTGCCCCCTTCTGATGCATGGAACCGTGGGTCAGAGGGGGGCGGGGTCACCGGGTGGCCCGGCCTCCGTTATATAAGGCCTGTCAGAAGAAGAGAAACGTCACACAGCGGGAGCCTCCCATTGCACGGATCGGCCCGATAGCGAAGAAGAGACACCGTGGAGGAAGATGCCGGACGAGAAAACCCTTGGCCCTTGTCCTCATCAACATTGGGACAAGGTGCTTTGGGGGGGACCCCAAAGCATCCTTCCAATGTTGAGGGCATGTGGCCTGGTACGGTTTAGGAGGGGGGGTCACTCTCTCATCCCCCCCCTCTTTTCCTGCGGCCTGCCAGGTTGCGTGCTCAGATAAGGGTCTGGTATGGATTTTGAGGGGGACCCCCACGCCATTTTTTTTTTTTTTTTGCGCGGGGTTCCCCTTTTTTTTTCTTTTTTTGCGCAGGGTTCCCCTTAAAATCCATGCCAGACCTGAAGGGCCTGGTATGGATTTTGAGGGGGACCCCCACGCCATCTTTTTTGGGCGCGGGGGTCCCCTTAATATCCATGCCAGGCCTGAAGGGCCTGGTATGGAATTTTGGGGGGGTCCTACGCATTTTTTTCTTCATTTTTTTATTTTCTTAATGCTAACATGACCTGTGTTCAAATAGACTTTAAAAAACCCATAGAAGTGAACCAGCGCAAAAAAAAAAAAGTCAAGTTGAGATGTGAGCCTGTTCAACCTATGCAAATGAACCTACGTGGCTTGAAATTTACTAAGATTTTGCCGGCGCAGTGAACCAGAGCACATGAACGGGCGCAAATGCCGCTTGCACATGCGCAGAACATAAATTGACCTAGCGCAGTTACAAGTGTATTTGCAGGCGCAGCAAGCCTGCTCAGAGAAAGTAAATTTTCGGTTCTATTTTGGCCATATTTGTTAGTTGGACAGTCATATCTATACTTACATCACCAACATCACCCCCATAATATTGCCACTTCCAGCTTCTTTTAATTCTGAGTTGAAGAATGCTTGTGCCAGGTCTATAGCGGCGCACAGATCGCGGCCACTCGTGCGCCGGCAACATGATATTAAATGGGGAATTGCGCTGTGTTACAGGCGCAAATGCTTTGCGAATACAAAAACGGCCGTTGCGTGTCGGCGTGCACCGCAACTCATGGCGCAAATGCTTGGTAAATCAGCCCCAATATATTTTACTTTTTGCTATAATAAATATCCTGAATAAAAAAAAATATATTTTTTCCTCAGTTTAGGCCGATTATGTATTCTACATATTTTTGTTAAAAAACATTGCAATAAGCGTATATTGATTGGTTTGTGCAAAAGTTCTAGCGTCTACAAAATAGGAGATAGATTTATGGAATTTTTATTATTATAATTTTTTTACTAGTAATGGCGGTGATCAGCGATTTTTATTGGGACTGCAACATTGTGGCGGACAACATTTTTTTACAGTGATCAGTGCTATAAAAATGCACTGATTACTGTATAAATGTCACTGGCAGGGAAGGGGTTAACACTAGGGGGCGATCAAGGAGTTAACTGTGTTCCCTAGGTGTGTTTTAACTGTGGAGGGGATGGGACTGACTAGGGGAGGTGAGAGATCGTTGTTCATATTAGTATTAACACACAATCTCTCTCCTATCCCCTAAGAGAACTGGGATTTGTGTGTTTACACACACAGGTCCCGGTTCTTGCTCTGTCACGTGCGATGGTGTTTCCCCTGGCGGTCATCACGCCCGCTGGGTACTCGCATCGGCTCCAGGGAATGCTTTGGGTGTGCGAGTGCCGCCGTACAGCTACGACGGCTCGTGCAGAGGAGCCAACCTGCCACAGTATAACTGTGGTGGCTGGTCCGGAAGCGGTTAAACACACAGACCAATAAAAACTTTAAAACTTTAACTAAACTGCCTGCTCAGTCTTTCAGGACTTGAGCACCAAGTAACTGTACCAACCACCAGGTACCATAATAAACACTGTCCACCCACACCTGTGGGGGTGACATTACTGCAATAAAGTTAGATCTGTGACAAAGGGAGGGAGGTAGGGTGAGATTACAGATTGATTGAAGATTCAGACTGTTGTACCACAGACCACAGATGTTGGAACCTATAAGGGAAACACTTTATTCCCATTGGTTGCCTAATTTACATTCAAATCTTGCTTTTAAGTATTCTTTTAACTTGCCCAAGATCAAAGCAGTGAGGAACTTCTGCAACAGATGTTTTCTGAGTCTTCTTATCAGTGACCAGGATGTGAAGTGGGGGGGGAAGGAGCCACAGGACCTGAAAAGATAAACAGAGAAAGACAGCATAAATATTCTGTACCTTTTATTGTACTTATTCAATTAAAGCTGTTGACCATTGAAGACAGGACGTAAAAAGAGGGGTTTGTTGTAAGGGCTGACAAGTCCCATGGAGACACTTGGTTAGCCCTGTTTCCCCAGCATTAGCAACATTGAAGCAACACAGCTTAGAAGCTACATGCAACTGGCAGTATAGAGTGGGTGTCTTGTTTTGTTGTTATACATGTCATTTGTTTCTTTTATGTTCATTTTTGCACAAAAGAATTGTGTGTGAAAGCAGGAGTTGTTTATAGTGTTTGGTTTGTGCTGCTTTTGGAGGATTCAGGCTGTCTCCTAGCTGACTGCCCCACAGATCTTTTTAACCACTTGTTGCTCTCCTATTTGCGCTTGAGTCACTTATTGTCAGTTTCCTCTTTTGAATCCTCCTGTTATGGCTGATATAGCTGAAGAGGAAAATTAATCTTCTGACCCAATTAACATATGGGAATTCAGAGCAAATACTATTTTACGTATTGAACAACCTAAGAATGTTATGGATGATTTAGTATTTGACTTGAGAAGACACCTCTTACAGAAGACTAGAAATCTGTGGGAGGTTGCTACTTTGGAGACATACCCAGACGTTTACTAATGAAAAAAAATGTTTGCATTTGATGTAATTGATAAAATACAAGAAAGATGGGATTCAATGATACATGATTTTTCTAAACAATTAGTCAAGTTTGTGATCGACACAAGGAAGATACAACTGTTAGAAACTGGTAAAAGTATCAAAGCAATTCTCAAAATCGAAACATTCAAAGATAGGGATGACTATATGAATATGAAGAAAAGCATACAACATAGATTTGAACTGTTGAAGAAGGACATTGTTACATGTAAGATAAGTAAACTATCTACAAATAATGTCCCTACAGTGTATTTTGGTCAGTTTAAACTGGGGAATTGTGAGTTGCCAGAGCAACAAACAGAAAAGGAGGAAATAATAATAAAGTGGATATATCTATCACTAACATGAAATTCAATTTAGAAGAGCGTTCCATTAGACAAAAAACAAACACACCCCATCCAACCCTATTAGGAGATTTATTAAAAATGTTCTATGTCTCAGTAAAATTATAAACTCATTTCAGAATAGGCCCTTCCCTCTTTCACAGCAACCCTCCACTTCTAGACAAAATAAAACATAAATACTGAACTTCCCCAATCAGATACAAATAAAATAAAACATTTTTAAATGTGGGGAAAAGGTGAAGAAGTCTAGGAGGGTGAGGTAGAGGGGTAGAGGGGCAGACACTCCAAGCAAAAAACTGAACAACTAATCGAGCCAATAGGTATATTCAATCTCATGAATTAAAATGACATGACTCCACTATTAAATAAAGGGTTAAGATTTGTTCCATCTTGTAGAATTAATAAATTTGATGTTTTTATGGGAGTGTTTTGAAAAATAAAACCTCTATTCCAAAAGAATGAGAGTAGATTCATCATACAGATCTCAAACCAAAATTCAAGTTTGTTCCCTAATCATGAGATGATTAGCAGTTAGTGGTGAGAGATCTGAGGAAATCTAAAAGTGAAAAGCATATTTCATATCCATTTCATCTTCATTTGACTACACAGGAGCCATTATGCTCTTTGCAGAAAAACACTAATATTATCATCAGGCCTGAGGACAAGGGAGGTGGAATCGTCCTGATGGAAGAAACAGAATATAAAATAGAGACACAATGTTTATTAGGAGACTAATTGATGTATTTAAGATTAAGAAATAATCCGGGACTACGATGTTTTGAGGAATTAGAGGAACTACTGAAAAGATGCTTGAATCAAGGAATAGGAATATCTATGTATAAACCATTACCAGTCTTTATTTTTTCACCTAGAATTCATTAAGATCCAATGGGATGACCCATAATATCTGGGATTGTGTCATTACCATCTCATTTATTGCATTATATAGATGTATTCCTACAGAGGTACTACTGATACTATCATATAGGTAAGGCTCTAAGCATATCTTGAATCTATTAAAATATATAGAGTGGCAACTGGGGTGGCTGTTGGTTACAGTGAATGTCACATTTCTTTACACAATTACACCTCACAAAAAGGGATGTGAAGTAGCCCAATAAACATTGGAATGAAGTAAAAAGCTGGAAACACTTCAGATTAACTTCATTATACAATCCATATACTTCATACTTAAACACAGTTACTTCTGTTTTGATGATGTCTTCTGTTTATAACAGATCCAGACAACTATGGGCACAAGGTTCGCACCTACTTTTGCCAATCTTTATATGGCAAACTAGAGTCCATTTACATCTGACCTAATGGTCAAATTCTGGCGAAAGTTGTGCTATGGAGAAGATTCATGTTATATGTATATGGAGAGGTTTAAAGAATGAGTTGGACCTTTTCTTGGAACATCTTAATACTAACAATTATAATTTGCAGTTTGCACCATGCAGTAGAGATGATTCATTTTTTGAACATGGAAATCTATGTGGGGGACAATAGAATTCTCACAAAGACATTTAGGAAACAAGTTGACCGTAACACCTTTATTCTCAATACTAGCCGATATTTGGCTAACTGGCTGATGAATATCCCAAAGGGGCAATATCCATACCTCTCAGGAGGAACTGCAGCAAACTGACAGATTATGAGGAGTCCAGGAGTATGAGGAGTATTGACATCCCAATTCTTGGCTAAAGGATATGAGGAGGAGTTCCTTGTCAGTTAGGCCAGAGAGGTGTAAAACATACCAGAGAAGAGCTCTTGAAGGACAGGAAGGTCCAACAGAATCAACACAGTTCATTTGATTTTGCATTTATTTTTTAATTAAAGTCACAATTCCACATTATGAGGTAGATTTTCTCTAAACATTGGGGCATTTTACGAGGAGACCATATTCTGGCCCCTGAGAAACCCCTTAGACCAAGATTCATATAAAAAAAAGCAAAAAATCTAACCCTGGAAATTGTCCCCAGTTAGGAATAAAATAACAAAGAATATACAGAACCATCTGAGGTGGTTTATTAGATGCAATTCACGCATGGCTTGTATAAACAACAGTGATAACAAAAAGATTAGAGATTTTGTAAACCCTGGAGACCAGCATATGTACACCTTCAGGAACCTTATTACCTGTGCAACTAAGGGTGGGATTTATGCAATTTAATGCCCATGTCAAGCATACTAAAAGTGAACTGAGAACCTGGACCAGAGAGCATTTTTGTAAAATATTACTAGGATAAGGCAAACATCCCCACCCTAGTCATTATAGTGAATACCATAGTCGACGTTTGAAATGTACCACATTTTGGGGGTTAGAGGTAGTAAAGCCTGACTTTAAAGCCATAACACAATGATCTGTGTTCTGCTGTGTCCAGTGGGTCACAGATCACACTGCTGCATGGCCCCTATGGTGTGCACGAGGCACGCAACATTTGATGTCCACCTGTGATAACAGTGCTACCTCTCAGCCATATTTTTATAATAGGCCAGGTAGGAGGTAGTTAAGAATTTACAAAAAATACAAAGCAAAATACAAAGAGAGGTGGTATGCAGAAAAGGTTTCTCACAGAAAATCAATACAATCATGCAGCAATGATGCCATAGGCGAACAGAGATAAGTGGTAATCAGAAGTATTTGCATAAAGAGGTTTCACATCTAGAAACAATAACATTTATCTACCTCTCAGTAAAAACTAATTACAAGAACTAAAGTGTAGAAAAGATCAAGGTAAAATGAAAAGGGTCCCTCATGGATTTTTTGTCTGCCGAAGTTCAAAAGGCAAAGGAGAGCTGGATTTATCAGTTTCATGGAGGTGAATGGTTGTCATAATCCGCAACCTATCTGTACCAACCGCAGGGGTCCTCACACTCGCAGCATGTCAGTCCTTGGCATTCTCAGTGGCCTGTGTCCTTTGGCACCCCTGTGCGAGGATGGTGAGGCCTCTAGCACTGAAGTGCTTCCTGTTATAGACAGTGATTGCATCACTGCCACCACACCTTCTTAGATCATTTCCTGTTTGACCACTATAAAGCTGAAGGGTTCCAGAGGGAATGAGAGAGTGCACAGTTGTTTAAGAGCTGTCCACAGTGTGTACCTGTTGCTAGCCATGTGATTACGTTACCTGACCTTTTCTACATTTATTGATCCTTTGCTGCCTGCCCTGACCTTATTCTAAGTTTAACTTTGATCATGGACTCTTCTTGTACCACGTTTTTGGAAACTGCTGGATTAATCTCCTGAGTATCCTTATCCAAGGTGTGTGCCCCTGATATTGGGCTCCCCATATTTAAACACTGACATATCAACTGAGCCAGTATGGAGTCAGCGGGGTTAGCTACAGTAGGTGCCGCCGATATTGTGTTTCCAGCACAATGGGATCGCGCTGGAAATCACTGCTGCAAGCTAATCAAGCAAGATTGGACAAATTGGTTAATACACCTCCACCTGCTCCTGTGCCCGAGTCACCTGTGATGTATTCAGGTTCCAGAAATAGGTGCTGCTGCTCCTGAACCCAAAGTTGCATTACCTGTTAAATTCAATGAAGAACACTCATCAAACATTTATTACCACATGCCAGATCCTGTTTTCTCTACAAACCTGTACCTATGCAACAGATTTTGTCAGGATACGGACTGTGATCTCTTTATTGACTGGTGAACCTCAGACCTGGGCACATTATTTATTATATATACAGTACATAGCCCTATATTGAATTCCTGGAGTTCCTTCATACAAGCCATGGATGTACTATATGAAGATTCACATAGAAAAGAAGACAAGAACAGGCCAATTCCTCAGAGGCGCAATATCTTATCTGTCCCTTGCAATTTTGACATATCAACCAAAGCTCTCACAGATGAACCAATACAGATTGGAATAGCCCAAGGACCTCTATCTGATGTAAAGAAATTTCATCATAGATCTAAAGGACTATGCTTATATTGTGGAAACTCAGGACATCAATGAAGGAATGTAAAGCTAAGCCAAGTCTAGGGGGGGTAAGCAAACTAATACAGTGGTGTGAAAAAACTAGAATATTGTGGCTTCAATGTGAAAACTGTAGATTTCCTGGGGTACATTATTTCACCTGGTTGCATAGAGATAGACACCTGACAAACAAAAAACAAAAAAGGGGTACACTGTTTTATTGGCTTTTGTAACTTCTATACGTAATTTCTCAAAGGTTGTTCAGCCAATTACAGCTGTCACAAAACAAAAAGTGAAATTTCAATTAACTCAACAAGCCCAACCAACTTTTGATGAGTTAAGAGTGCTATTTACTTCTGTTTCTTTTTCTAATCTTGCCTGTGTCCAACAAACCATACTATGTTGAAGTAGATGCTTCAAAAAGATACTCTGGAGGGTCCGATCACTCAATTGGAATGGGAAACAGCACTGAAACAGCTG
Organism: Lithobates sylvaticus; assembly: GCA_028564925.1. NCBI lineage: Eukaryota > Metazoa > Chordata > Amphibia > Anura > Ranidae > Lithobates > Lithobates sylvaticus. Next base: position 142,657,503 of record CM053034.1, read on the forward strand.
AAACCGGGCAAATGCCCAGGCCCGGACGGGCTACCAGCTAGTTATTATAAGGCTTTCAAGGACTCCCTAGGCGCCCCGTACAGAAAAGCCTTCAATTCCGTCTCTCCAAAACTGCCCCCTATCCCGGGAAATGTTGGAAGCGCACATAGTGGTTCTCCCCAAAGATGACAAAGACCCTACTCAAGCAGCCAGCTATAGGCCAATATCTCTACTTAATGTAGACATACAAATTTTCTCAAAGGTATTGGCTAACAGGTTATTGCCCCATCTCCCATCACTAGTTTCTAAAGATCAAGTAGGCTTTGTCCCGGTCGTGAAGCCAGGGACAATACCATAAAGGCCATCAATCTACATCACCATATCACGACATCCAACCAACAAGGCTTCTTTCTCTCCCTGGACGCGGAGAAGGCATTCGACAGGGTCGCATGGGATTATATGGCAGCAGTATTGCACTCTATAGGACTGGGTCCACGCATGCTCGACCTCATTTTATCCCTATACTCCAGCCCTACAGCAAAAATTAGAGTGAATGACACCCTGTCGAGTGCCTTCTCCATTCATAATGGGACGAGACAGGGCTGCCCTTTATCCCCGATACTTTTCATCCTCACCCTTGTTTGCCCCCTTCCTCATTTCCTGTTCCTTTGCATGTTTGTCACACTTAAGTGTTTTGGAACATCAAACCAATTTAATGCAATTTGTAAATGAAGGTGTTTATTATTAAAGGTGAAAAAAAATCCAAACCATCATGGCCCTGTGTGAAAAAAAGTGATTGCCCCCTAAACCTAATAACTGGTTGGGCCACCCTTAGCAGCAACAACTGCAACCAAGCGTTTGCGATAACGTGCAATGAGGCTTTTACAGCGTCCTGGAGGAATTTTGGCCCACTCATCTTTGCAGAATTGTCCTAAATTCAGTTACATTAGAGGGTTTTCGAGCATGAACGGCCTTTTTAAGGTCATACCACAACATCTCAATAGGATTCAGGTCAGGACTTTGGCTAGGCCACTCCAAAGTCTTCATTTTGTTTTTTCTTCAGCCATTCGGTGGTGACTTGATGGTGTGTTTAGGATCATTGTCCTGCTGCAGAACCCAAGTTCGTTTCAGCTTGAGTACACGAACAGATGGTCGGACATTCTCCTTCAGGATCTCTTGGTAGACAGCAGAATTCATAGTTCCTTTTATCACGGCAAGTCTTCCAGGTCCTGAAGCAGCAAAACAGCCCCAGACCATCACACTACCACCACCATATTTTACTGTTGGTATAATGTTCTTTTTCTGAAATGCAGTGTTCCTTCTACGCCAGATATACTTGGACAAACACCTTCCAAAGAGTTCCACTTTTGTCTCATCGGTCCACAGAATGTTGTCCCAAAAGTCTTGGGGATCATCAAGATGTGTTGTGGAGAAATTGAGACGAGCTTTGATGTTCTTTTTTCTCAGCAGTGGTTTTCTCCTTGGAACTCTGCCATGCAGGCCATTTTTGCCCAGTCTTTTCCTGATGGTGGAGGCATGAACGCTGACCTTAACTAGGCAAGTGAGGCCTGGAAAGGCAGTTCCTTGGACGTTGTTGTGGGGTCTTTTGTGACCTTATGTGGGGGGGGGGGGGGGGCATTGTCACAATCCACAACCTACCTGTACCAACTGCAGGGTACCTTTCACTCGCAGCATGTCAGGCCTGGCACTCTGCTCTGTGGGGTAATTTTGGGCGGCCGGCGTCGCTGCGCTCTTGGGGTAATTTGGGGCGGCCGGCCACTCCTGGGAAGGTTCACCACTGTTCCATGTCTTCGCCATTTGTGGATAATGGCTCTCACTGTGGTTCGCTGGATTCCCAAAGCTTTGGAAATGGCTTTATAACCCTTTCCAGACTGATAGATCTCAATTACTTTCTTTCTCAATTGTTCCTGAATTTCTTTGGGTCTCGGCATGATGTGTAGCTTTTAAGGATCTTCTGGTGGACCTTACTGTGTCAAGCAGCTCCTATTTAAGTGATGCCTTGATTGTGAACAGGTGTGGCAATAATCAGGCCTGGATGTGGCTAGAGAAATTGAACTCAGGTGTGGACAACCACAGTTATAGTATGTTTTAACAAGGGGGGCAATCACTTTTTCACACAGGGCCATGATGGTTTGGATTTTTTTTTCACCTTTAATAATCCAACAAGCTTTTTACTGCGGGGTGCTTTTTGCAGGTCCAAGAAGAGTGGAACCCACCGGTCCCTTGAAGGATTGATAAACGCAGCCCGCCGTGAGGGTGAAGGTATTTTTTCAGCACATCCTGCCGGTGAAAAGGAAGAAACTAAGGCACCTTCATTTACAAATTGCATTTTTCACACCCCCAGGCCTAGATCTCCAGTCGCACTCCACAATGTCATCCTCACCTGAAATACCAATTATGGCAATAATTAAAGCGCCGGTGAGCCATTGGAAAAATTGATGGTGCAACACTGCTTCTCACATCTCAGCCCCTGTATACGTGACTGAAGATGTCTTTTAACGTCCTCCACCCAGCAGGGTCTGGAAGGAAGAAAGATTAGCGGCTTAATGCGCATCTGCCATTCAAAATGGATAGGAAGCGTGCTAGCTCCCCCACTTTAGAGGGGAACAGTGGGCACAGGATGAGGTGATGCCCTCAGGCGATCAGGAGGGAAACACCTTCATTTACAAATTGCATTTTGTGTTTACTTGTGTTGTCCTTGACTATTGTTTAAATTGGTTTGATGTTCCGAAACACTTAAATGTGACAAACATGCAAAGGAACAGGAAATGAGGAAGGGGGCAAACACTTTTTCACACCACTGTATCCATACATCTGACACACCTCAAGAAACCCAACCATAGTTGTACCATCCATCAAGTCATCATCACACCTAGCTATAGCAAAGCGGCTTACCTCATTATCGTATGGGGCTATATTCATTGTATCTATAGAAGGTCATTTCTCCTGCAGACTGACTTCCTCTTCATGAATTTATTATTTTTAGGTCTGGGCTACACCTCAATAGGCATTTTTTGTAGCTTCTGTATTTTGTATTTTAGATATTTGCCTGTGTATATTTATTCTTTATTTTATTTTATTTTTTATTTATACATTTTTTGTATGAAATAACATTTTTGTATACATTTTTATTTTTTTCCAAGCTTTATTTAGTAAGGAGTATTTTTAACCACTTGCCGCCCGCTCTATTGTCAAAAGACGTCAGAGACGGAGACTCTTTACCACGTGATCAGCCGTGTCCAATCACGGCTGATCACAGTGTAAATAGGAAGAGCCGGTGATCGGCTTTTCCTCACTCGCGTCTGTCAGACGCGAGTAGAGGAGAGCCGATCGGCTGCTCCTCTGACAGGGGGGGTCTGTGCTGATCGATTAATAGCGCAGCCCCCCGAGCATGCCCACACTAAACCACCAGGGATACCACCAGACCACCAGGGATGCCCAGCACCAGGTATGCCACCCTAGACCACCAGGGATGACACATAGTGCCCACAATGGATGCAATCAGTGCCCACAATGGATGCCAATCAGTGCCCACAATGGGCATCACTGATTGGCATGCATTATTGTTTGGCACTGATTGGCATCCATCAGTACAAAACAATGCCGCCTATCAGTGCCTATCCGTGCCACCTATCAGTGCCTATTCATGCCACCTATCAGTGCCCATCCGTGCCACCTATCAGTGCCCATCCATGCTGCCTATCAGTGCCCATCCATGCCCATCTGTGCTGCCTATCCATGCCCATCTGTGCCGCCTATCCATGCCTATCCATGCCAATCCGTGCCAGCTATCAGTGCCAATTTGTGCCGCCTATCAGTGCCGCCTATCAGTGCCACATATCAGTGCCCATCAATGCCACCTCATCAGTGCCACTTTATTTGTGCCACCTCATCGGTGCCCATCAGTGCCGCCTTATCAGTGCCCGTCAGTGCAGCCCCATCAGTGAAGGAGAAAACGTACTTATTTACAAAGTTTTGAAACTGAAACAAAAAAAAAAAAACATAGATATTTTTTCAAAATTTTCGGTCTTTTTTTATTTGTTTAGCAAAAAATAAAAACCGTAGAGGTGATCAAATACCACCAAAAGAAAGCTCTATTTGTGGAAAAAAATTATAAAAATTTATTTGAGTACAGTGTAGCATGACCGGGCAATTGTCATTCAAAGTGCGACAGCGCTGAAAGCTCAAAATTGGTCTGGGCAGGAAGGTGTTTAAGTGCCCTTGAAGCGGTTAAAGATTATGAAGGGCTACAGTGTGTAGTTTTTAGGTCTTATGAAGTATGCACTTTTTATTTTAAATGCCTCCATTTGTATTTTAGGTAGAGAATTTTGTTTCCTCTCCCTATTCTGTATGCTTTATGTAGAAAAGGATTACCGCTCTGGGGGGGAGGCATTTTGGAGTGTTGCTGCTGGGGTGTACAGGGTTAACTTTTTCAGTAGGCGAGCTTCATAAGGTTCTGTGGCTGTACCATGTGGCTTAGCACTTTGAAGAAGTCAGCCGCACGGTGACTGTAATGCGGCGTACACACGAAGGGACAATCCCGCGGGATTATCCTCTGGACTCAAGTCCAGCGGACAATCCCCTCGTGTGTGGGCGTCGGCGGACTTTTTGGCGCCAAAGTCCGGCGGACCAAAGTTTTAAGTTTTGTTTGAAACTATCCGCTGGACTTGGCAGTCCGGCGGACAATCCCGCCGTTAGTAGGCTAGTCCGCCGGACTTTTTAAATGAACGGACTTGCCGCTCGTCGGCAAGTCCGTTCATTTAGCACGTGACTTCAGGTTACGTAGCTAGCGTAGGCAGTAAATGCCGCCGCGCTAGCTCCGTAAGCTGGCATGGATTTAAAGGGACTCCCCACGCCGAAAAACGGCGTGGGGGTTCCCCCCAAATCCATGTCAGACCCTTATCCGAGCACGCAGCCTGGCAGGCCAGGAAAGGGGTGGGGACGAACGAGCGCCCCCCCCCCTGAGCCGTACCAGGCCGCGTGCCCTCAACATGGGGGGTGCCCTGGGGAAAGGGGGGCCGTGCGGCCCCCCCACCCCAAAGCACCTTGTCCCCATGTTGATGAGGACAAGGGCCTCTTCCCGACAACCCTGGCCGTTGGTTGTCGGGGTCTGCGGGCGGGGGCTTATCGGAATCTGGGAGCCCCCTTTAATAAGGGGGCCCCCAGATACCGGCCCCCCACCCTATGTGAATGAGTATGGGGTACGATGTACCCCTACCCATTCACCTAAGGTGTAAAATGTAAAGTACAAAAACACACACACTTTTGAAAAAATATTTTATTGCACTGCTCCGGGGGTCTTACTCCATCTTGGGGGCCTTCTCGCCGGACTCCTCCGCTCTCTTCTGCTCTTTTACCTAGCTCTTTCACGAGCGGAGGAGGCCGGCTACCTTCTTCGTCGTCGTCGCCGCCGTCGTCTGGGGGTCTCGATCCGCCTTCGGGGGTCTTCCGGGGGTCTCTTCTGTTCTTGCGGCGGTCGTCGTCTTCCGCGCCGCCGGCGCCTTCTTCTTCTTGTTCTTCTTCTTCTTTCTTCTTGTTCTTCTTCCGATGTTGACCCGTCGCTGTCTCTGCCCGGAATGCCAGAACCGCGCTGCGCTGGGACTTATATAGGGACATGGGGACAGGGTCACATGCTCATGTCACATGGTGACCCCGACCCCTTGCAATGTCACAGTCCCGGAGGATGCTGGGACTGTGACATCACAAGGGGGCGGGGTCACCATGTGACATGAGCATGTGACCCTGTCCCCATGTCCCTATATAAGTCCCAGCGCAGCGCGGTTCTGGCATTCCGGGCAGAGACAGCGACGGGTCAACATCGGAAGAAGAAGAAAGAAAGAAGACAAGAAGAAGAAGAAGGCAGCGCCGGCGGCGCGGAAGACGACGACCGCCGCAAGAACAGAAGAGACCCCCGGAAGACCCCCGAAGACCCCCGAAGACCCCCGAAGGCGGATCGAGACCCCCAGACGACGGCGGCGACGACGAAGAAGGTAGCCGGACTTCTCCGCTCGGTAAAGGAGCTTGGTAAATGGCGGAGGAGTCCGGCGAGAAGACCCCCAAGACGGAAGAAGACCCCCGGAGCAGTGCAATAAAATATTTTTTCAAAAGTGTGTGTGTTTTTGTACTTTACATTTTACACCTTAGGTGAATGGGTAGGGGTACATCGTACCCCATACTCATTCACATAGGGTGGGGGGCCGGGATCTGAGGGCCCCCTTATTAAAGGGGGCTCCCAGATTCCGATAAGCCCCCGCCCGCAGACCCCGACAACCAACGGCCAGGGTTGTCGGGAAGAGGCCCTTGTCCTCATCAACATGGGGACAAGGTGCTTTGGGGTGGGGGGGCCGCACGGCCCCCCTTTCCCCAGGGCACCCCCCATGTTGAGGGCACGCGGCCTGGTACGGCTCAGGAGGGGGGGGGGCGCTCGTTCGTCCCCACCCCTTTCCTGGCCTGCCAGGCTGCGTGCTCGGATGAGGGTCTGACATGGATTTGGGGGGAACCCCCACGCCGTTTTTTCGGCGTGGGGAGTCCCTTTAAATCCATGCCAGGTCACGGAGCTAGCGCGGCGGCATTTACTGCCTACGCTAGCTACGTAACCTGAAGTTACGTTCTAAATGAACGGAGTACTCCGTGTGTGGGCAAGTCCGTTCATTTTCAAAAGTCCCGCGGACTTTTGGCCGGCGGATTATCCGCCGGAGAAGTCCGTGCGTGTGTGGTCAAGTCACACGCTCGGAAAGTCCGGCGAAGCCCCGCTGGAAAGTCCGGCGGATTGTCCGCTGGACTAAGTCCGCCGGCAAAAGTCCGCACGTGTGTACGCGGCATAAGTCGATTTTTGCTGATCATTTATATGTGAGGCATAAGCATCTGGTGAGTGTGACTCGCAGTGGGAGTGGTGTAGGACTTGTGGTGGTGGATTGGAGTGTGCTATCTACGCCATTATTTTTTTCTGCACTATTGGAACACTACTGTCGATTTGGTGTACCATTGGGGATGTGTTATGAACTTAACATTTTTGGGACTGTAATACAGATATTCATAAATGTTTTAGTGCCTCCTGGAATCTATGAACACTATTTGATTTCCTGTTTGACACTTTTTGTATTATTAAGAAGCCTACAGCAAATATTTAACGATTATCAGTTTAAACATTTTAATTTCATTATTTTTATACTTTTTTTGTTTAGATTGTTTTACTTATATTTACATGCACTTATATAATGTGTTGAGAAAGTGGTGTATAGTATTCATAATGTCCACAGGAGTGAGGTGCGGGAGGGGTTGGAGGAGTAATGCTTGGAGACAAGAGGTGAGGTCACTGACATTAATAGATTCCGGGATACCCCTAAACGTAATATTATTCCTCCGAGACCTATCCTCAAAATCAGCAATTTCAGCCTACAACTGTCGAAGTGCCTCTGAGTGTAAATCAAAAGCATCCACCATTTCATTGTGAACTGTGGTGTGGTCACTTATTTGCCTCTCTAAACAGTCAGTATCTTCCTCCACCTGATCAATTCTGGAGTGTAAATGAAAATTAGATGAGCTTAGCTGCTTGTGTAGTGATAATAACATCCGTTTCAATGAGTACTCTGAGGCTGGATTATCACTGGTAGGAAGTGCAGCCAAAGACCCAGTGCAGTCACCTTCAGTGTGCATAATGTCAGATGTAGCCCAGTGTTGCTTTTTAGAAAATGGTGCTTTATCTGGAAAATGGGCTAGTTGCTCTATTACCTCTATCTGAAGCAGGCTGCATTGAGATAGCAAGCTCAGAGGTGATGCTATCCATACCATTTTGGTCATTCAATTCCTCCAGAGCACGACTGGATCTCTGTGCCTGTGTGTAGAGCTCTGCTCCTGCGCCATAATGAGGATGCTGCAGAGCCGTAATTATTCGGCAAAGCAGAGCTGTGAGATTGTGTAGCCATCTTGCTCCACAGCCAGTTACTCCCCGCTATTGTACGCATTTTGAAATTCCAACATAGATGCACTTAGATCAGAATAATAATCTAATTCTAAATGCTTCATTACTCCCCTTTCTGGATCGAAATATAATCTCCCGAGGCAAGGAACCATGCAAGTATGTAGCTTGGTCCTCCATCTATGATTTTCTGTCATATTTATCACATGATCAGGAATCTATCAGATGATTTTAAAAGATTATCTCAGTCCTCCTAGAGCTTCAATATGTAGCAAGATAATTTCTTGCATTAAAAGATGCATAGATTTAAAGGTAAATTCACCTTTTCAGGCAGATGTCAGATGATAAACTACTTCCTTGCACTGGTTTTTCCATCTCAAATGACATATTTCAGTATGGAGCATGAAGTAACGGAGGATTTTTTTATGGAACCCACTGGAGGCTGACCTAGGGCCTGTCCCAAAAGTCTGAAAAAATGTTTTCTTTTCTGCAGCAGAGGAACATTAATGGTATATTGGTACATAGGGGATCTGGAATTTAGAAAAAAAAAGATGAACTTGGCCTTTAAGAAAAATAAATACTATTGCCCTTATACAAGGAGGATACATTTTTACACATTTGTGCTCCTTTTTAGGTGTGGATAGGTTCAGTGATGACATTTACAGGATGCTTGGTTTTAGGCCTGGCCTATACTGGAGACTCTGCTGGAAATTTGTTAGCCCTGCCTTCTTGTTGGTAAGTAAAATTACTTGAACACAATTTAAAGGTTTGTTAAAGTGTGCTAACTTTAAGGGTTTGTTAAAGTGTTCTGATTGGATGGTGTTAAATGTTGGGTAAATGTTATTTTAGTGTACGGGAGAAGTTAAGTGTTTGTTTTAGGTGTTAAACATTAATTGTTTAGGTATGGGATTGGTTAATGTAGATGTAAATACACACCCTGAATAAACTTTACCATGATAATGTTTTTTCAAAGTAATTTTCACAAATTTTCTAAAATTTTAAACATGCAGATCTCATTAACATAATACCTAGGGAATCCTGCCATGAGGATGTTTGCTTAGGCACTTTCATAAGATGACAACACTCTGGTCTTATCTCCCAGTTGTGCTCCTGCATTGTCATCCTTTCAGAGGGACTTCTGATGGAGACTACAAGCAATGTTATGCAGTCATCACTAGAGTGAAGGGAAGTGACTGCAGATAGTCTGCTTGAGATCAGCAATACTGAGATGTACACTAGCTGTTATTTTAAAAATGGCAAATTTTTTGATACACAGTGCTTCACAAACTAAATGTCATTCAGTTAGGATTTACATCAACCTTAATTGTTAATGGGGTGATTTACTACGCAGGGTACGCAGGATGGGGAATTTCAACATTCATGCTAGTTGTTGGAGTTGGAAGTTTTACACCGAAAGCTACTAGTGCAAAGAACACATGTATTGCTTCTAAAGCCCTTGCATACTTATTAAAGCTGAACTCTAGGCAACCAGCTGGATACACATATAAATACATAAAGGGAAACTGTATTACCTACCAAATAAACTAAAGTATTTCTGTTTATTCAGTCCTAAGATTTACACAGCCCTGCCACATAGCAAAGTTCTGTCTCCTGAGAGGTTGGGGGGTTGGCCTGATCATTGTCTGCTGCAGTTCCACTTTTACTTACAGACTGTAACTGGAGATAGAAGGGAGAAGCAGTTCATTGATGAGCTAATTTCTTTGTCACTCATTTCCTGCTATCAGAATGGGATGATTTATTATGCAGGATACTTCTGTTAGTTAAACATTGGGACCGGTATCCGATCCTGTCCGCCAAAAACAGACGAATAGAGGAACCATTCCACATCTGTCTGGCGGATCGGATTACAGTCGATGGAAACGAACAGGCCGTGCATTTCCATCTGACCTTTCCATAGAGCAGAGCGGACACAAAACTGTCATCTGCCTGCTCAGCGGGGATCAGTGGAGAGATTCAAGATGAGATATATATAGGGAGCTGTTTTACCTACCAGATAATGTAAGCATTTCTGTTTATCCAGTCCCGAGATTTACACAGCTCTGCCCCCTAGAAAAGTCCCATCCCCATCTTTGGGGGGGGGGGGGGGGGGGGGTTGATCATTCTCTGCTACAGGTTGTGAATGGACAATGAAGGGTGAAGCAGTTTTTTGTCGCTCGGTACCTGATATCAGTGTAGCAGCCATAACCACATTGAGGGGCGTCCTTGACTTTTGGGCTTACCTGTTACCTCCTCACGGCTTGTCAGTGATTCTCCAGGGGTTCCCAGGGTTAGTACCCAACGACTTCAGATGCTGACACATAAAAGTCCTTTTCAAGGTTTTTTAAACCAGAAACAGGAACCAAAAGCTGCGGCCGAACCCCAAACACGTGACTTCAGCACCTTACGTACCCCTTCCCAGACTATGCAGCAGGGCCAGACGCGCCCACTGATTGGCTCCAGTAAAGATTGGTACCTAATACGTCCAGCCAGGCCTGGTTCTCGGCCTGTCATGGGTGCCTCACTGCACCTATGACCAGGCGGAACCTTAGTACAGCCTAGCCAGACTGATGCCAAAGTAATTCCTGTACAATTAACCCTCAGAACTCCATTACAGTTCTGAGGAAAAACTAAATGTCTACTGATAGCGCACACTTGTTGAAGTGTGACCGCTACATCAGCATAAATCAAGCATTATCCTTGCACTGCAGCACACCAGATTGGCTCCTTGCACTGCAGCACACCAGATTGGCTCCTCGCACTGCTTTCCCCTCCCCCTGTATATAGTAGACAGTAGGTGGAGAATTCCACATAACATCAGGCACTTACTCTACTTGAATTTAAGCAATCACATTTAGACAGGCATGTACTGTTCATCGGGACTACCGGGAGATTCCCGGCGGGCCGATGGCTCCCTGGGCCGGTCAGGTGCAGTCCTTGAGCCGCTCCTCTCTGACAGTGAGTGATCGTGATTTCACCCCAGTCAGGAGGAGCAGCTTCCGTCATATGCTGGAGAGAGGATTAGACTTTCTTCTCCCTTCAGCCTGCAGAGGGAGATAGACAGCCGGCAGACTTTCCTTCCTGCCTTCAGAACTGTGAGTACACATGGGAGGGGGACACTCTGATGTAAGGAGCTGGCGATGGGACTCTGATGTAAGGGAGTGGTGATTGGAATCTGATCACCATCTGAACATCCAGTCCATGGTACCCGCCAATCAGCTCCTGCTGTGTGTAATCACAGTGAGCACGCCCCAGACCTGGAAGTGTCAGATCACGTACTAGGCAGCCATGCCACTGGTTAACAATGTTGGAAACTAGTTATTCATTGGTCGTATGTGCTGTGCCTCATGTAAAGTCCCAGGTCAAATAAATTGGTTGTATGGAGATATTAATGAAGAAATTGAGGCACATCACTGGGTGCACCAGGCCACATTCTGTTTTGTTACAGATGGTCACTCAATCAGTTGTAGACCAGAGGTTCAAGAGGGGAGTAAGGATATAAGGCATAGGTTGTTAAGTTCGGTGTGATCCAGTGAGGGCTTAGTATTGGTGTGACTAGTGCTTGTTTTAGAGAGTTAGGGAAGAAGCCGGAAGCAGTGGCAGCCCATCTATCCATGCGCCTGGCCCCTAATCTACATGCAGGGCGCCGGAAGCATTGATTTTTTTTTTTTTTAGAAGCACATGATTAGAGCCTGAGGTTCTAATTGGCTTCAAATAGTTCTCTGCACCCGAGCCCACCCAGTTGTGTGACAATTGCGAAATAATATTCACTATTGTCTTCCTGATTTTCCTCCAATACGGAAAATCAGGAAGGGAATCCTGAGACCCGATTTGGCCGAGAGGAGAAGTGCTTGTATTGGAGGAGAAGAGGTAGAGGAGGAGGAGATACAGGGGAAGTCGCCGTGAAACTGAGGAGGAAAAGACGCTGCCCAGAGGAATCGCTGCCTGTGACCTAGATGGCAGTCTGGGCTGGTGATCGACTGACGTAGGGGGGTGTGGGTGATATTCATCCGATCTACCAGGGGTAGGTGGGATTCGGGGGGGGCTGCGGCTGATCTGACTGACTGGGACTGGGATGGAGGGTGGCAGATGGATCGTTTTCCACCCCCCCAAAAATATATATATATATATATTTTACCAGCCTCCACTGGCCAGAAGAGAGGGAGAGGTTGAAGATGTGAGTTAGAGAGTGTAGGATAGAGCCAGAGGGTGACCGTAGCATTTGCAAGGGAAAAAGGTCCAGGGGGCAGGAAGTTAGATGAGCATTAGAAACAAGTTTAGCAACCTTGTCTATAGTGGTGGGGTTAAATGACGGAAGTAATGATTGTACCTGTTGACATGGGGTGCTAATTGGGGGAGATATCTGTGCATTAGAAATCTCCTCACAAATTGTATCAATCTTATTTTTAAGTGATTGGCAATCTCCTGGGCAGTGAGTGAGTTAGTGGGTGGAAGCAGTGGAGGATGAAGAATGAGAGTTGAAGGTAGAGAAGAGTTGATGGGGACTGAATGATAAAGTGTTAATAAGAGTGATAACATAATCTCTGCTTGACAGTGAGGAGACAGGAATGGTATTTTGGAGGGCAGATTTATATTGGTTGCAGTCTTTCTGAGACTTACAGCACAGGCACTCAGGAACACTGCTAAATTTTTGGAGACTTCTGGTGTCATCTGTTTGCCAAGGTTGTAGGGGTCGGGGCTTGATTGTGTGTGTAGTGAGCTTGTCTAGGGAGGATGACCGTGAGCTGTTGTAGACAGAACTGGCTAGGTTGGGGCAGGACAGGGGTGATATTTTGTCATAGAGGTGGTCAGTAGCAGAGTAGAGAACAGTTGGGGTGGCAAAGGTTTCTACAGGTAACTGTTAGGCGGTTGGAGGGAGAGGAGATGGAAGACAGGAATAGAGCAAAACTTATAAGGTGGTGATTAAAGAGTAGGAAAGGATTGTTTGACAGGTTACACAGAGTGCATAGATAGGAGAATACCAGGTCAAGGGTGTTGCCATCGTAGTGAGTAGGAGCCTGTATCCATTGCTTCAGGTCAAAATAGCAGGTTAGACTAAGAAGTTTAGACGTAGCAGGAGTATTATCATTACAAGGGATATTGAAGTCACCAAGAATGATTGTGGGGATTTCAGAAGAGAGAAAGTAGTGTAGCCAGGCAGAGAAGTCCTCAAGGAAGGTTATTACCGCTCCAGGGGGCTGGTAGATCACAGCAATTCTGAAGGAAATGGGAGAAAATAGACAAATATAATGTGCTTCAAGAGAGGAGAGTGTCAGACAGGGAGGGGGGTGAAGTACCTGATAGGTGCCGCATGGGGCTAGAAGCATTCCCACTGCGCCTCGCTTCTGTCCACTGGGTCTGGGGGAGTGAGCCCAGAAAAGGCCAGCATGGGAGAAAGAAGCAGGAGAAGCAGTGTCGGATTCAGAACCCAGGTTTCGGTAATGGCAAGTAGGTTAAAGCAGTGGTCATCAACCCTGTCCTCAGGGCCCACTAACAGGCCAAGTTTTATGTATTAACTTGGGGACATGCAGACTAGAATACTGCAATCACTGAGCAGCAAATTATATCACCTGTGATGTATTTCAGTTATCTTGCAAACCTGGCCTGTTAGTGGGCCCTGAGGACAGGATTTATGACCCCTGGGTTAAAGGAATTTGTAATAAAGGGGTTGTAGAGGGCGGTGAGTTTGTTACAGACAGAGCGAGCATTCCAGAGGGCACAGGAGAAGGGGAGGCTGGTTTTGGGAAATAGAGGAATGGAAACTAAGTTCTGTGGATTTTGGCTGCTGCCAGAGGGAGTAGGGTGATGGGTGTGTTGGGTACAGTTAAATGATGGAAGCTCGGGGTTTGGGGATATATCACCAGAGGTTAGGAGAAAGGGTGAGGGTGGTAATATGGGAGTGAGATTTATATTAAGGGACATACCCCAGCGTCTTGGAGGTTTTTTCAGCATGTGGGTGTAGGATTAGCAGGAGTTGGTGAGTGTAGTACTAGTTGAGAGGACAGAAGGGAGGGTGATTTATATAAGCTGTGGGGTGGAGAAGAGGGGTAAAGGAAAAAGGGTTTAAGGAGAGAGGACACAACTATCAGAAGGAGTGGTAGAAAGCGCAAGTTACAGAGTGGAAGGAGATCTGAATAGGGAGACAGGATCACCTTTAGCCTATTTGTGTCACAGTCTAGCCTGCAAATGTCTGTTTGTGAAATTCTTACCTCCTTGCTGCAGTGTTCTGCTAGATATGTGACTGCATTTTGCATGTGTTGCTTGGTTTCTTTGTTCACCTATAGGCTTTGCCTGCTCCACTGTGGGTTGTTATCCTTTTCCCTTCCCTTCTATTACTTCCTAGGTCACCTACCTGTTTGCTTCCCTATATATACAATTGCAATAAAAAGTATGTGAACCCTTTTGGAATGATGTGGATTTCTGTACAAATTGGTCATGAAATGTGATCTGATCTTCATCTAAGTCACAACAATAGACAATCACAGTCTGCTTAAATTAATAACACACAAGTAATTAAATGTTACCATGTTTTTATTGAACACACTGTAAACATTCACAGTGCAGGTGGAAAAAGCATCTGAACCCTTGGATTTAATAACTGGTTCAACCTCCTTTGGCAGCAATAACTTCAACCAAACGTTTCCTGTAGTTGCAGATCAGATGTGCACAATGGTCAGGAGTAATTCTTGACCATTCCTCTTTACAGAACTGTTTCAGCAATATTCTTGGGATGTCTGGTATGAATCACTTTCTTGAGGTCATGCCACAGCATCTCAATTGGGTTGAGGTCAGGACTCTGACTGGGCCACTCCAGAAGGCATATTTTCTTCTGTTTAAGCCATTCTGCTGTTGATTTACTTCTATGCTTGAGCTTCAGCTGATGGACAGATGGTCTTAAGTTCTCCTGCAAAATGTCTTGATAAACTTGGGAATTAATTTTTCCTTCGATGATAGCAATCCGTCCAGGCCCTGATGCAGCAAAGCAGCCCCAAACCATGATGCCCCCACCACCATACTTTACAGTTGGAATGAGGTTTGGATGTTGGTGTGCTGTGCCTCTTTTTCTCCACACATAGTGTTGTGTGTTTCTTCCAAACAACTCAACTTTGGTTTCATCTGTCCACAGAATATTTTGCCAGTACTGCTGTGGAACATCCAGGTGCTCTTGTGCAAACTGTAAACGTGCAGCAATATTTTTTTTGGACAGCAGTGGCTTCCTCTGTGGTATCTTCCCATGAAATCCATTCTTGTTTAGTGTTTTACGTATAGTAGATTTGCTTACAGGGATGTTAACATATGCCAGAGACTTTTGTAAGTCTTTAGCTGACACTCTAGGATTCTTCTTTGCCTCATTGAGCAGTCTGCGCTGTGCTCTTGCAGACATCTTTACAGGATGCCCTGTAGGTATTCTGAGAGCTCTTTTGTGCGCGGCATCATTCACATCAGGCAATTCTTCTTGTGAAAAGCAAACCCAGAACTGGTGTGTGTTTTTTTTATAGGGCAGGGCAGCTGTAACCAACACCTCCAATCTCATCTCATTGATTGGACTCCAGTGTGCTGACACCTCACTCCAATTAGCTCTTGGAGATCTTATTAGTCTAAGGGTTCACATACTTTTTCCACCTGCATTGTGAATGTTTACATGGTGTGTTCAATAAAAACATGGTAACACTTAATTCTTTGTGTGTTATTAGTTTAAGCAGACTGTGAATGTCTATTGTTGTGACTTAGATGAAGATCAGATCACATTTTATGACCAATTTGTGCAGAAATCCATATCATTCTAAAAGGGTTCACATACTTTTTATTGCAACTGTACATGTGCTCAGTACAGCATTCCTTGCCTGAGCAACTTCACAGTTCTCTGTGCTCCCGTTCCTTGTTGTTTGTGTATCCTGTGCCTGACTACTCGTGTACCGACCCTGACTTTGTTTTACCCTCTGTGCTTGTTTGCTGCCATCTTGACCATGGCTTGTCTTTTGGATTTCCGTTTGTCACCTGCTGTTTTGTACTCTGCACATGCGAGTGGTCTCCGTATCCTCGGGCGTATCTGGGGGCCAAAACCTGGTTCCAGCTTACTGCTAGTCCATCCCCACCATCAGGGGCTCTGGTGAAGAAGCCAGCTGAGACTTAAACTCTGTGCCCTGTGGAACCCCTGAGTTGGTGATCTACAAGGGTTTGAGTTGGTGATCTACAAGGGCTACCACAGATGCTGACAGTTTCCTCAGGCCATGAGCTCCTCCTCATCGCAGTCTCTACATGAACAACTTGTGTTTAGTGCAGAGAATTGGTGTCCAGCAGGCCCATCAAGAATGGATTGAAGAGCGGATCATGCAATGTTTGCAGAAATTTTCCTCCCATTTGGACCATCTGCAAGTTGCAACCACTCCTCCTTTCATTCCTACAACTGCTCCAGTTCCTCCTGTTCCCCTTGTGTCAGACAGTCCCTCAGAACCCTAGCTGCCTCTGCTGCCTCACTTTTCTGGTGATCTTAAAGCTTGACGGGGCTTCATCAATCAGTGTTTCATTAATTTCTATCTAGCGGCCTGCCATTTCCCCACTGACGGCTCCAAGGTGGCATACTGTACATCATATCACTTCTTGCTGCTGATACTCTGGCCTGGGCTTTGCCACTATGAAAGCATCAAGATCCTATCATTTCCAGTCTCACTGCCTTCTTGGGAGTTTTCCCAGGCAGGGCCTTATCTGCTGCTGAGGCCCTTCTTCGGCTTTATCAAAGAAGCATGACTGTTGGTCTGTATGTAGTTCAAGTTTGCTTGGAACTAGCCCTGCCATTTTGGCAAGGCCTAGCGGATCGTTCTAAGACTGATATAGCTGGGAGAACCATACCCTCCATCTTGGATGATTTGATTGCACGTTGGAGAGGACTGGTGCATGTCACCCCCCAGTTGGTCTGGGCTCCAGAAATCTCCTGACTCTGATCTTGTCTCTAAAAGTGGGCCTATGCCTTAACTGCAGGGTCTGGTCACCTGTTAAATTCCTGCCCCCGTTCGCTCAGGGGTCTAGGTCGCTCAGGAGGAGGTGTTCTCAATCTTTCCACCAACTTCTCGATTCATCATACCTGTCTCCACCATTGGGCCTCAAGAATCTACATATGTGGACTCTTGATCTGCAGTCACCATGTGTCCTGATCCTTCCTAAATCTTCTGGTCACATAATTCTTGGTCTTCCAATTGGTCAGCTCACAATGCCATCAGACTTGTCTCTCCAAGGTGCTTCTGTAATGGGAGTCACTTTGGGTGAGGGGCTGGTGGAACCCAGAATCTCTTGGAGAGGTTGGGAAACCCTTTCTTCAGCTTCCCATGCATCTCCTATGTCTAAGTGATCCTGTCTATTAGGGACACAGGGTGGTCATGCCAGACTGTCTGCTACTTTGGACTTTTGCTATTGTTTGAAGGTTTGCTGTGTTTATGCTTATGATAATGTGTATTGTCTGCAGTTAGCTTGAAGTCGGCAAAGGTGGTCTGCAATCTGACATCTGAGTCATCCAGGTGGATGGGATTAGCCATGGTCAGCCCTACTTCCTTAGCTAAACCATTGTGTGATGTTTTGGGTAAATATTTGGGTTATTGTGTATGTAGGGACTGACATACTTTTCAAGTGTATAAAAAGGCTGTATACTTTTCCAATAAATCATTCCATTCAAGCTGTGTAACAGAGCTATTCTTGCTGGTCCTTAGTTACAATATATGGGCTATAATATCTGATCTCTGAGGTCCAGACTGGAGGAAGCAGTGTACTGACGCTAGCACTCAAGCAGAGTGAGACGGGGAACCGTTACATTGGTGGCAAGCAGTGGGATGCTTCCTGCAGAGAGAAAAAAGCAAAGAGAGGCGTGCCTCTGGGTGCAGTAGTTTTAAACAGTGCAATTTGTTATGAGCATGTGTTTTAACAACTCACATTTTGGCAGTTATTTCAGGCATGTAGTAAAAAAGCAGCAGGTATCATCAGATCAGTCTCCTCTGTGCTGGGTGTCATCCTCCTCGATTAGGTGGACCTATGGGCTGGGGGAGTTTCCTCAGCCGTCACTGGCAAGCACAACACACGTTTCTTTGCCAAAAGAATGGCAAAATATTTCAGAGTTTTGTACTATGACCCCCGACCCCAGGAGACAGGAGCAGGCTTTGTACACAAGTCCTGTCCGTCGTACTTTGTCCGATGTTGGTGTTGCATACACACGGTCGGACAAAGTTGTCGGAAAATCCGATCATTCTGAACGTGGTGACGTTTGTTGCCTACGACGGGACTACGTAGAGGCTAGTAGCCAATTCTTTGGTCTTGTAATGTGATCTGAGCATGCGTAGCACTGGACTACGCTACACACGATCGGATTTGGTGTGATCGGACTTTGTTGTCAAAAAATCTAGGAGATAGGACTTTGTCCGTCGGACAATCCGATGGAAACTGTTCCTACACATGGTCGGAATTTCCGACAACATTGTCCTCGGAAAATCCGACCGTGTGTATGGGGCTGCTGTGCTTTGCTTATCTCCACTCACAGCTATGGAAGCGCTTTTGGCGGAGGCAGCAAGTGTTGACTGACCTGACGAACCTGTTTTCTGCACGGATGAGCTTGGATCGTCTGTCCAACAGGTGGATAATTTTACTTTTCATCAGAGGATGTTAAGGATGATTAGTAACCTGCCAAAGTGTTGGCACTGGGCCCAAGGGCCACCAGGCAATGCCCTGGACTTTTGGCAATTCCAGAGACTGGGGGTTTAATAGACTTTTCCATAGAGGAGGAACCACCTAGCGAACTCCCAGCAGAAGTGCTGGCAGCAGGACAGAGTACAGCAGACCCCTGCTCCACACCCGTGGCAGTTTCAGAGGCCCGAGGTGAGAAGGTGGTGGTTCTTCTTTCCCAGTGCATTTCAGAAATGCAGGAAGGGGAAGCAGCCATTCCCCTCCCCAACAAGGATTTGTGCACCTGAGAGACAGTACCAGAGAAAGGGCGTCCCAGCAGCAGATGCTGCCCCAGAATGATAACACCAACCCATCTGAAGCGCTGGCAACCGGACAGAGGGTCCAGGACCTCTGCCCCACACCTGAGGCTGTTCTGGAGGCCCGGGTGAGGAGGTGGTGGTCACTCCCGAGCAGAAGATCAGGATCCAGGGAGAGAGAAGGAGAGGAGGTTGTCGTAGTTAGCCAAAATGGATGATGTGAGCTCTGAAGCGCTAACAGGCAGAACACTACAGGCCTCTGCGCACAACAATCCACTCCGCAGGAGGCTCAAGGGAGAGCATGCAATCTGCACCTAACAACGGCAGCTTGAGCTGGTGTAGGTGGATGGGCCTGCGGTCTCCACTAACCTCTACCCAGCAGAAGTGCTGGCAACAGGGCAGAGGGCTACCAACCTCTACCCAGCATCGACAACAACTGCTGAGTTCCATGGAGTCGGGGCAGTCGGCCTCCGTCCCAGCAACAAGCTGATGTAATGAAGCTCCTACACCCAGCTGAACTGCTGACAACAGGACAGAACACTGCTGGCCTCTCCCCTTTACTAACAAAGGATGGATTTCCTGTGGAAGTGGAATGGACTACGATCTCTGCTTGTATACCCAGGGATGCTGGCAGTCGGCCCAGATCCACAACAACATGACAGAGTGAGCCCAGCCATCCTGTCTTCTCTCCAGAGGCTGAAGGGCCTCCAGGGGGAAGGACCAGTTGAACTTAGCAGCGGGTATGTTTTACGAGAGAGGCAGAGGTTGGCTGGGTGAGTAATGCTCTGTTTGGAACAATTTGTTTGGGGTACTGTGTGGGTAGGCATTGGGGGACTGGAACTATGACTAAAGCCCCACACACGCTCGGATTATCCGAGGACCAGGTCCGAAGTCCATCGTACTTTGTCCGATGTTGGTTTTGCTACAGGAAAAAGGTCGGAAAATCCGATTATTCTGAACGTGGTGACGTTTGTTGCCTACGGGGACTACGTAGAGGCTAGTGCCAATTTTTGGTCTTGTAATGTGATCTGTGTGGTCGGAATTCGCTACACACGATCGGATTTGGTGTGATCGGACTTTGTTATCAAAAAATCTATCCAGGGAGATAGGACTTTGTCCGTCGGACAATCCGATGGAAACTAACTTTGGTCGGAATTTCCGACAACATTGTCTGATAGGACAGAATCCATCCCGACCGTGTGTATGGACTAACTTTGGAGTAAACCTGTCTGAGGTCTCCTCCCGTGTTAATCTGCTGCCAAAAGTGGAGAGATGTGACAGGAGTTACTTTGGGTTGGGGACTGGTGGAACCCATAATCCCTTGGAGAGGTTGGAAAACCCTTGCTTCAGCTCCCCATGCACCTCCTATGTATAATTCATCCTGTGTCTATTCGGGGGACAGGGTGACCAAAAAAATAATGAACATTAAGAATGTGGTTTGGATTACTAAAAATGGAACAGTAATATTTATCCACAATATCTTCCAGGAAATATACAAAGACTATTCCTGGTTTGTTTGATTCTCAACTATACATGTTAATTAAAAGAGCTGGTCACCCCCTCCGCTGGAGCCAGACAATCTGCTACTGGGGACTTCTGCTATTGTTTGAAGGTTTGCTGTGTTTATGCTTAGGATAATGTGTATTGTATGCAGTTAGCTTGAAGTCGGCAAGACTGGTTTACAATGTGACATCTGAGTCATCCAGGTGGATGGGATTAGCCATGAGTCAGCTCTACCTCATTAGCTAAACCATTGTGTGATGTTTTGGGTAAATATTTAGGTTGTTGTGTATGTAGGGACTGACATACTTTTCAAGTGTATAAAAAGGCTCTATACTTGTCCAATAAATCATTCCATGTTCAAGCTGTGTAACTGAGCTAGCCTCGCCTGGTCCTTAGTTACAATATATAGGCTGTAATATCTGATCTTTGAGGTCCAGACTGGAGGAAGCAGTGTACTGACAGAAGCGCTAAAGCGGAGTGTGACGGGGTTCCGTGACAGCTTCCACCTCTTTTTGTACCCGTGGCTGAGGTCACCACCTCTCCTATGCTCCTACGAAATTATCAGGCCTTCCAAGAAGTTTTTTGTAAAAAAACTGCTGACAGTCTGCCTTCTCATCATCCCTGTGACTGTCCCATTGATCTTCAACCTGGAACTACTCCACCTCGGGGTCAAGTCTATCCTGTCCCCATGTCACGTACCTGGTGGAAGAGCCTGATATGATGAGGAAGGCCTCTCTTACACCTCTGACTCGGGGGACCCTGATAGAGCAGACAGGTAGCGCAGGAGTGCAGAGTGGCACAAGTACCTTTTGGTGTTGCTAGCAGCTTGGTTGGATGGACTCTCGGGATCAAACAGGGGAAGACTGTCTGTGGACCACAGTGGAGCAGGAATGCTGTACGGACACCAGCAAGCAGGAGACAGGAGCAGGCTTAAACCATCAGTGGGTCACAGCGGAGCAGGAATGCCGGATGGACACCAGTGGAACATAGGCAGGGGCTCACAGCAGGCAGTCCAGCAGAAGTGAGGGCAGAGTCAGACAACACAGTCATATGGATCAGGTGCAGATACATAGGCAGAAGCGTGGTCAAAGGCAAGCCGAGATCAAATGCAGGCAGAGTTCAGGAGAAATCAAGAAAAGCCAGGTCAGTAACAGTAGTCAGATGCAGAGTAACAGGTTGCAGGTATGCATGGGAACACTGTAGACAAAACAACACTGAAGCATAGCACAGGCTCAGTTTAAATAGCCAGCTTGGCGCCAACAGATGTGCGCATGTGAGCAACAGACGTGCTGGATTGTCTTTCCTGACACTCCATCCCTGAGACTCAAGCCATGTCTGAGTGCGTCAGGGAAAATCTACAAAATGGATTCATCGAAAGTCCAGTTCTCCCACAGAGGCTGGCTTCTTCATGCAGAAATAGGATGATGCATTCTGACCCTGCATTGACTATAGAGGCCTCAGTGCAATAACCATCGCTACCCTTGATTTGACAGGCTTGGGGATGCTCAAATTTTAACAAAGTTACCGTATTTATCGGCGTAGAACACGCGCCGGCGTATAACACGCACCCAAGTTTAGGAGGAAATTTAAAAGAAAAAAACTTTTAGGAGGTAAGTTTAACCGCTACAGCACCGGGCCATTTTACACCCTTCCTTACCAGAGCACTTTTTGCGATTCGGCACTGCGTCGCTTTAACTAACAATTGCGCGTCGTGCGATGTTACACCCAAACAAAATTGACGTCCTTTTTTTCCCACAAATAGAGCTTTCTTTTGGTGGTATTTGATCACCTCTGCGTTTTTTATTTTTTGCGCTATAAACAAAAGAAGAGCGACAATTTTGAAAAAAAACACAATATTTTTTAATTTTTGCTATACTAAATATCCAAAAAAAAAACTTTTTTTACTCAGTTTAGGCCGATACGTATTCTTCTACATATTTTTGGTTAAAAAAATCGCAATAAGCGTATATTGATCGGTTTGCGCAAAAGTTATAGCGTCTACAAAATAGGGGATAGATTTATTGCATTTTTTTTTTTTTTTACTAGTAATGGCGGCGATCTGCGATTTTTTTTTTTTTTTCGTGACTGCAACATTGCGGCGGACACTTCGGACACTTTTGACACATTTTTGGAACTATTCACATTTACACAGCGATCGTTGCTATAAAATTGCATTGATTACTGTGTAAATGTGACTGGCAGGGAAGGGGTTAACACTAGGGGGCGCTGCAGGGGTTAATGTGTTCCCTATAGGAGTGATTCTAACTGTGGGGGGAGGGGACTCACAAGGGCAGGAGACCGATCTGTGTTCCTCTGTACTGGGATCACATGATCGGTCTCCTCTCCGCTGACAGGACGTGGAGCTGTGTGTTTACACACACAGCTCAACGGTCCCGCACGGTCCCGTTGTTTTAACGGGCAATCGCGGGTGCCGGCGGACATCGCGGCCGCCGGGCACTCGCACCGGGTCCAGGCGGCCGGGAATGGGAGGACGTCATATGACACCCACCCAGGATGGGAGATCCACCTTGTGGGCGTCATATGACAATACGCGGGTATTGAAGTGGTTAAGGAAAAAAACTTACATTTAAATGCCCATTAATGCAGCCTTGTCAGTGTCATTTGCAGCCTTGCATTGCAGCCTTGTCAGTCATTAGCAGCCTTGTCAGTCATTTGCAGCCTTGTCAGTCATTTGCAGCCTTCCATTGCAGCCTTGTCAGTCATTTGCAGCCTTCCATTGCAGCCTTGTCTGTCATTTGCAGCCTTCCATTGCAGCCTTGTCAGTCATTTGCAGCCTTGTCAGTCATTTGCAGCCTTCCATTGCAGCCTTGTCTGTCATTTGCAGCCTTCCATTGCAGCCTTGTCTGTCATTTGCAGCCTTCCATTGCAGCCTTGTCTGTCATTTGCAGCCTTCCATGTCATTTGCAGCCTTCCATGTCATTTGCAGCCCTGTCAGTGTCTTTTTTCTTTTAAAAATGGCGCCGCCGAGATACAGAGCGGATGTCCTGTGTATCTCGGCGGCGCTCGGTAGTTCTTGGCCGTTCTTGGCGGCTTTCGGGTATTTTCGACCGCACTCGGCCGTTCTCGGCTATCTTCAGCCATTCTCGGCTATCTTCGAACGTTCTCTGCTATTTTCGGCCACACTCGGCCGTTCTCGGCAGCTTTCCGCAGCCGAAAATAGCCGAGAACGGCCGAAGATAGCCGAAAGAGGTTACAAACGGCGGGGGATCGATGATTTTAAGGGGAAAAAAGTGCGTGTTATACGCCGATAAATACGGTAGCTCTCGGTGGGGGTACAACCTGATCGAGATGCGAGAGGATGATGAGTGGAAGACAGCTTTTAACACCAGAGACGGGCATTATGAGTATCTCGTAATACCTTTTGGTTTGTGTAATGCCCCAGCCGTTTTCCAGAGCTTTGTTAACAACAGTTTTCTCTGATCTCTTGTATGTTTGTCATTGTGTATCTGGACGATATACTAATATTCTCTTCAGATTTGAACACTCATCGTGAGAACATATGGGTTCTTCAACATCTTAGGGACCACTGGCTGTACGTAAAGCTGGAGATATGAATCTTCGAGCGAACCCAGGTTCCTTTCCTTGGTTACATAGTCATGGATAAAGGACTGATAATGGACCCAGCCAAACTTCAGGCCATCTCCAACTGGCCTCAGCCCTCTGGTCTGAATGCAACGCAGTTCATTCCTGATTATTTCACCCTGATGGCATCAGTCACTTCCTTGACCCGAAAGGGTGCTGATGCCAAAACCTGGCCTCCTGCAAAAACTCAAAGCAGTCTTTCTCTCGGCATCTATTTTCATACGTCCAGACATTCTCCAGACCTTTTTCCTGGAGCTAGATGCTTCATTCCTGGGTGTGGGGGCCATTCTTCTCCAAATGCATAACCGCAAGCTTTCTTCTCTAATAAGTTTTTAGATGCCGAAATAAATTACACCATCGGGGATTGGGAACTTCTGGCTATTAATCAATTAAGCTAGTGCTGCAAGAATATTGGCATCTACTGGAGGGGTCTCCACATCATACCCTGATTTATACAGATCACAAGAACCTCCATTATCTGCAATCCACCTGATGTTTGAATCCCAGACAAGCGCGATGGGCTCTCTTTTAGCCAGGTTGAACTTTGACAAGTTCAACCTGGTTCTAAAAATGCCCATGCTCATGCCTTGTCCAGATCATTTGGCATTGCTGACTCTGAGTGTCATGTTGAACCTGAACCTATTATTCCTACCAATCGTATCCTGGCCACCACCAGTCAGTACCACAGATCAGTACAAAGTCAAGAAAATCTTGGCAGGGGGCGGCTTTTATATCTGATTGACTGGAATGGGATATGGTCATGAGGAGAGATGTTGATGTAACTCTTTCATCAGAAGTTTCCTCTCAAGCCTGGCCCTAAACAGGTGGGGAGGCCTCTTATTAAATGGGGGGGGGGGTACACTCAGTCTAGCTTGCAGATTTCTGTGAAATTCTTACCTCCTTGCTACAGTGTTTTGCTAGATCTGTGACTCCATTTCATATGTGTTGCTTGGCTTCTCTCCTATGGGTGTTCTACTCCACTTTGGGTTTATATTAGTGGCGACTGGTGCTCAAAATTTTTTGGGGGGGCGCAAACATTTTTTGAAAAAAAAATCATCAATTGCAGCCACTGTGCCATCAAATGCCGCCACTGTGCCATCAAATGCCGCCACTGTGCCATCAAATGCCACTGTGCCATCAAACGCTGCTACTGTGCCCATCAAACGCTGCCACTGTGCCATCGAACGCTGCCACTGTTCCATCAAACGCCACTGTGCCATCAAACGCTGCCAGTGTGTCCATCAAATGCTTCCACTGTTCCATCAATTGCAGCCACTGTGGCATCAAGCGCTGCCAGTGTGCCCATCAAATGCTGCCAGTGTGCCCATCAAATGCCAGTGTGCCCATAAAATGCTGCCACTGTGCCATCAAACGCAGCCACTGTGCCATCAAACGCTGCCACTGTACCCAAATGCTGCCACTGTGCCATCAATTGCAGCCACTGTGCCATTAAATGCTGCCACTGTGCCCATTAAACGCTGCCACTTTGCCATTAAACGCTGCCACTGTGCCCATAAAACACTGCCACTGTGCCAAAACGCAGCCACTGTGCCCATCAAATGCTGCCAGTGTGCCCATCAAAGGCCAGTGTGTCCATCAAACTCTGCCTCTGTGCCCATAAAATGCTGCCAGTGTGCCCATCATATGCTGTCAGTGTGCCCATTAAATGCTGCCAGTGTAGCCTTAAATGCCCCCATTGTGACCCCCCCGCCCGCCATCTGCCTGGCACTTACCCTGTCTTGGTGGGGCAGCGGGTGACAGCGACGAGCAGGGCCCTTCATGCGTCTTCTGCCATCCTCATCTACCGTCATCTCCTCCGCAAAGGTGTCCAATAGCAGCGCCTGCCGTTTCAGCCAACCAGGTGACAGGTAACAGACCCAAGCACCTGATTGATGGAGAGGCGCTTTAGTATTAGGAAAGCAAATATTAATTTGCTTTTCTAACACAGCTGAATGACCTGCGAGCACCCAGCATGGTGTTCACAGGTCAATTTTTTTGATGCCTATTCGAGCCTATGGCTCTAATCAGGTGCTTCAAAAACAACCCCCGTCTCTGTAATTCAGGTGCTAGGTGCCCGAAAAGGAGCCTAGCGCCTGAACAGGGGATGGCAGTGGCAGCCATAGATAGATTCATGCAATGCATGAATCTATCTATTGGTGCTAGAGGGGGTGGCAGGAGAGAGGGGGTAGCGCCCGTGTGCCCTTATGGACGCACCGCCACTGGTTTATATCCTTTTTCTTTCTATTATTTTGTAGGTCACCTCCTGGTTTTCTTCCCTAAATATACACTTGGTCAATGCAGAGCTACTTGCCTGAGCAACTTCACAGTTCTCTGAGCTCCCGTTCGCTTGTTACGTGTGTATCCTATGCCTGACAAACCCATATATGGACCCCAGCTTCATTTTACTTTCTGGGCTTGTTTGCTGCCCATCCTGATTTCAGTTTGTCTTTTGGGTTTCCTGTTGTCTCCTGCTTTTTTGTACTCTGCACACACAAGTGGTCTCTGCATCCCTAGCTGGAGGTACCTGGGGGCTGCAACCTTATTCCAGCTTGCTGCAAGTCCATCCCCCACCATTGGGGGCTCTGATGAAGAAGCAGGCTGGGGCTTAGACTCTGCGCCCTGAGGAACGCCAAGTTGGTGATCTACAAGGGCTCACTACCACAGACAGTTTGGTGCTTTTCAATGCAGTTTGCTATGTATGTTCACTTTGTGCAATCGCTGAAGTTCAGAGCCTGAACTGCATATGACCTGTGTAAAGAATCACTTAGAGGGAGAATCACTAAAGGAAAGAACCCCAGCAATGTTCCCAAGAGCAAAGTGCCCCCAGCTCAGTGCTGTCACTATAAGGGTGCTCTAGTTTTATACTGTTAAAGTGGTTCTAAAGGCTGAAGGTTTTATACCTTCATGCATTCTATGCATTAAGCTAAAAAAACGTATGTGTTCAGTTCAGCTTCCCTCTGCTCCCCTTAATATTTACCTGAGTTCCCTCCCAATCCAGCGATGTGCACAAGAGTATCGGCTATCCGGGAATCTCCCTCCTCATTGGCTGAGACAGCAGCAGGAGCCATTAGCTCCCGCTGCTGTCTATCAAAGCCAGACAGCCAATGATGAGAGGGGGAGGGGGCAGGGCCGAGTTGCAGCTCAATGTCTGAATATAGCGCACCTACTTGGGTGCCCCCATTGCAAGCTGCTTGCACTGGGGGCACTCAACAGGAGGGAGGGGCCAGGAGTGCCGGCCCATGACTCAAGAAGAGGAGGACCGGGGGGCTGCTCTGTGCAAAACCACTGCACAGAGCAGGTAACTATGACATGTTTGTTATTTTTTTTTTTAAATTGCCTTTTAATATCACTTTAAGGGTGGGGGTGTTTTTTTGTTAATTAATCATACATTAATATAAGATTGGCTGGCTATCAACACAAGCTTTGCACATCTACTGTAAGTCAGGCTTGCAAATGGGAATAGTTGCAAAGATAAGATCAGCTCATAACTTAGGTAAGACACTACAGAGCAACATAAACATCATAATGATGCAGACAGGACAACAGATGGTAAAGGCAGCAACATACCAAAATGCACACAGACACAGTGAAAGCAAACAGTCAATTTTCAGTTTTGGGTGGATGTAAGCAGGGCCGGAATAACATAAGGGCTATTGAAGCTGCAGCTCCAGGCCCCTTTCTCCATATAGGCCCATTTGCCCCCCCCCCCAAAAAAAAAAATATATATAAAAAATATATAAAAGATTTAAAAAAGATCGACTTCGAGGGTTGTAGCTCAGCGAGTGACAGAGACCCCACATTTGGGGGGTAGGTAGCTAAAGACCTACTCCAGCACTGGTTAAAATATGAGGCTGCTTTCATCTATGGTTCCAGAGATACAGGGCTGCTTGCGCAGCCTGTCAGAAGCTACATACAGAGCGGCCAGTTTAAATACAAGCTGGAACACTCTGCAGCAGACTGAGAGTATGAACTCACAGGGCTTATAATAATTATTTGTATATTACTTATGATAGTTAACCCCTTGCCACCCAGGCCAATTCTAACACTTCTCTCCTACATGTAAAAATCATAATTTTTTTTTGCTAGAAAATGACTCAGAACCCTCAAGCATTATATATATATTGTTTTAGCAGACACCCTATGGAAAAAAATGGTGGTCTTTGCAACTTTTTATGTTATACGATATTTGCGCAGCAACAATTTTTCAAACGTTTTTTTTTTTGAAAGAAACTGTTTCATTCATAAAAAAAAAAACTAAAGTTAGCACGATTTTTTTTTTGTGTACCAGCGATGCTTTACATTTTTTTTACAGGTTACATGTTTAGAGTTACAGAGGATGTCTAGTGCTAGAATTATTGCTCTCGCACTAACGATCGCGGCATATGTAACCTGTGTGTATCTGGCTCTGATACTAACCAGTGCCTCACCAACCACTGACTAGTATCTCTCCCCAGCCTGTCCCCACACACCCTCTCACCTGCTGACCTGTGAATGGGGGAATCACTCCTGCAGTGTTATTGTGTTCTGCCAGTGAATACAATGATTAGTGTTGCTAACTAATCATCCAATCAGGCAACAGGAGCACCTCATCCCGGCATATAGAAGGAATAGAAACAAAAACAAAATGAGTATATATACCCCTACTTCCTTCACCCATTAACCGCTGAAAAATAAAAAAATCCCCAATTATTCCCTGATCCTTAAAAGGATTCCAACCTCCACTAGCTATAGCTCTGGCTTTGCCTTGCAGGGATCTAACCTTATACATATGGGCCTGAACTTTGTCACTAATATCCTTGATCCAGGTACAACAATCTTTACCTATGAACTCACAGAAACCCCCCCTTGGTTGCCAACAGATAATCATGGATGGACCATCTTTTAATAGAAGGGACTTGATCTGCCATTGTTCCTGTGGGATCTTCCTTGCAGCTTCAACAGTTTAATTGAACACCCCATCCACAACGGATGAGAAATTGCTCAACCGTTTCATATGCTCAAGCCCTCACCCTGTACAAGCAGGAAACCATGCCCAGACCTGGTCCAGGTTGGTGAACAATTCCCTTCTAGCTCTTCCTATCATTCTTGCCTTCTCTTGCGCCATTAGATCCTCATGGTCGGCCGTGACATAAGATGCTGGGACCAGTTTCACCAGGACGTATGAAACTCTTGCATTAGGGGGAATTACTAGACATGGGAACTGTCAAAAAATTCGTTTCGTTTCGTTTCGTCCCGTTTCGTATAAAAAAAAATTCGTAATTCGTAATTCGTGTACGAAATTCCGTTCGAATTCGTACGAAATACGAAATTCGGACGAATCGTAATTTTTTTTACGAATCGTTAGTAAAGTTACGTATCGTTACGAATCGTTACGAATCGTGGCTAATGAATTGTTGGTTCTCATAACACAGAGAACAATTCGAATCCAACTACAAATATCGAATTTCAATTTCAAGTTACGAATCGTTACGAATCGTTATGAATAGTTACGAATCGTTATGAATAGTTACGAATCGTTAGTAAATCCAACTACCAATATCGAATTTCAACTAATTTGAAAAAAATAAATATAACGAATGAATTCGAATGACAAAGTGTCATTTTTGCAGAAAAAAAAAAAAGCGTAGGGGTCCCCCAAATTCAATAACCAGGCCCTTCAGGTCTGGTATGCTTTGCCCCCCCAAATTGCAGGTCTGGGATCTAAAATCCTTATACATATGGGCCTGAACTTCCCCATGTCACTAATATCCTGGAAGCCCCCTTTAACAAGATCCAGTGTGAAATGGTAAGGGGGTACAAAAGTACCCTACCATTTCACCAAAAAAGGGGACAAAAATGGTACAACAGAGCGGGAGCCTCCCATTGCGAGGAGCGGCCTGCGAGAAGAGACGACGATGCCGGACGAGAAGGACGACGCCGGACCGAGAAGGACGAGAAGACCGGAGGAAGAAGAAGCGAATCGAAGGAAGAAGATGATGGAAGAAGATGCTGGAAGGAGAAGATGAAGAAGGAAGACCAGAAGAAAGAAGAAAGAAGATTTTAATAAAGGATTGTCAAAGACCGTCTCCTGTCATTTTTACCATTTTTGCCACTTTTTTGGTGAAATGGTAGGGGTACTTTTGTACCCCCTGTACCATTGTCACACAGGGGGGGGGGGCGGGATTTCTGGGGTCTCTGGTCCTTGTTTAAAGGGGGCTTCCAGATTCCGATAAGCCCCCGCCCGGCAGGACCCCCACAAACCACCGGGCACGGTTGTGGGGATGAGAGTGCCTTGTCCTCATCAACATGGGGACAGGAGGTGCTTTGGGGGGGACCCCAAAGCACCCTCCCAATGTTGAGGGCATGTGGCCTGGTACGGTTCAGGCGGGATCGGGGGCGGCTCTCGTCCCCCCTCCTTTCCTGTTTACGGCCTGCCAGGTGTGCGTGCTCGATAAGGGTCTGGTATGGAATTTTATGCCCCCCGGGACCCCACGCCATTTTTTTTTTGAGGCTAAGGGTTCCCCTTAAAAATTCCATCCCAGACCTCAAGGTCTGGTATGGGCATTTTTGAGGGGACCCTCTTTACCTATGAACTCACAGAAACCCCCCCTTGGTTGCCAACCCTAGGCGTTTCCCGAGCATGGGGGGGGGGGGGACGGGGTCACCGTAGGTGCCTTCGTTATACAAGACCTGTCACCCGGAGCGGAGCCTCACAGAGCGGGAGCCTTTGTTGAGGAGCGGGCCTGCGAGAGCGTCTTTCTGCCAGGACGATGCGGAGCGGTCGGAGAAGGTCTTTTTAACGAAGGCGGTGCGGACGCAACGGGGAGTCGTGAAGGACGAGAACCAGACCGGAGGAGAAGAAGCGAATCGAGAAGGACAGAAGATGATGGAAGAAGATGCTGGAAGGAGAAGATGAAGAAGGGGAAGGACCAGAAGAAAGAAGAATAGAAGATTTAATAAAGGAATTGTCAAAGGACCGTCTCCTGTCATTTTTACCATTTTTGCCACTTTTTTGGTGAAATGGTAGGGGTACTTTTGTACCCCCTTCCATTTCACACAGGGGGGGGGCGGGATCTGGGGGTCCCTTGATAATCATGGATGGACCATCTTTTAATAGAAGGGACTTGATCTGCCATTGTTCCTGTGGGATCTTCCTTGCAGCTTCAACAGTTTCATTGAACACCCCAATCCAGAACGGATGAGAAATTGCTCAACCGTTTCATATGCTCAAGCCCGTCACCCTGTACAAGCAGGGTCCCCCTCAAACCATGCCCCAGGCGTGGGGTCCTGGTCCTGGCAGGTTGGTGAAAGCAATTCAAGGGCCTTCTAGGGGGTCTGCGGGCGGGGGGCTTCCCCCTTTATCATTCAAAAGTTGCCTTTTGACTCTTGCGCCATTAGATCCTCAATGGTCCCGCTCTGTGAGGCTCCGTGGGTGACATCTTGTAAACGAAGGCACCTGGTGACCCCGCCCCCCTGGTCATGGGGACCATAGGGAATTCCACATGACACCAGGCCTTCGTTACGTACCCGGAGCGGAGCCTGAAACTGCTTGAAGGAAGAAGAAGATGGAAGAAGATGCAAGGAGAAGATTAGGGGAATTGTCAAAGACCGTCTCCTGTCATTTTTACCATTTTTGCCACTTTTTTGGTGAAATGGTAGGGGTACTTTTGTACCCCCTTACCATTTCACACAGGGGGGGGGCGGGATCTGGGGGTCCCCTTGTTAAAGGGGGCTTCCAGATTCCGATAAGCCCCCACGCCATTTTTTTTTTTTTTTTTTTTTTTTTTTTTTTTTTTTGCCGGGGTTCCCCTTAAAATCCATCCCAGACCTGTACGCTTTTTTTTTTTTTTATATCAATGAATGACTGTTTTTTAAATAGCTTTTTTTTCTGCAAAAATGACACTTTGAAATGCATTCGAATTCATTCGTTATATCTGCTATAATAATTTCGTTTGAATTAGTTGAAATTTGATATTGGTAGTTGGATTCGAATAATTTGGAGCTGAAATTCGTAAACGGAATTTTTCCTGCAAAAATGACACTTTGTCATTCGAATTCATTCGAATCCATTCGATTCATTCGAATTCATTCGAATTCATTCGAATCATTCGGCGACATAAGTAGAAACCGCATAAGTACCAAACTAAAGTTAAAGCACACTTGTGTGCTACCTAGTTGTCCCAATACCCAAACTGGCAAGAACCAAAGCTATTGTTAAAACTATACCTCTATAAATGTATCATTAAGTTCTATTGACAAGTGTATGTTTGGAGTTTTTACTAGTTTGTCAAAACTCCTCATCATATATAGCATGTACCGCTGTCATCGCTGGGGTGCTAAAGCTCAGTGGAGATTTAGAATAGACCCAGCAATTGGTCCTGTTTGCTTTCTTATCTAGTTGGAGAATACACTAAGCTAAAAATATAAATAAACAAAGATACTTCTCATTCTTTGGTGTGGTTGAGCAGCTTCTTGCAGTGGTTGGTGTGGATCCAGTTATCTCGTCCCCCAAGCTTGTTTACAACAACCCAGTCACCTGGTTGGAAAGAATGTAAACCGGTTATTGTGTCAGGATCCAGGAGAGACTCATGAACCCTGTGGTGGACCTTTTGAAGTTCATGTTACAGTGACTGTACCTACCCCATCAGCTGAGAATGTAGGCTACAGCTGCTGAGAAAAGTACAACGCTGTTTTTGGTTAACCTCCAAACAAACCTCATATGGAGATAACCCAGACATGTGGGAACTCTATGACTGTAGTCATTGCATAACCTGTGCGTGGCTTACCATCTGGGATGTAATACCTGGAATCATTGACAAAAAGGTTCTTAGCGTCTGGGATGGGAGCCTCCTTCACCAGACTGCTGGTTGCTGATTCAAATTCCATCAAAGACAGTTGTGGAACATGTCGTCCTACTAGGTCACAAACTTGGTTAGAATTAGAGAGGTTAATATTGGGGGGGGGGAGGGGAGGAAGGGGGGGAGTTACTAACGGTAAGGTAAGAAGGGAAAATAACAAGAATAAAGGCACTATATTTGATACTAGAATGTGGGATTAATTTGTTAGCACTTGCGAATCTACCCACCCTGCTGATGTTTCCCTTCCAGTGTTTTCTCTGAAAAATGACATGATGTTTGTATTGTAATGTTTTTTACTGCATAAATAAATAAACAGTATTAATTAAAAAAAAAACAATTCAGCAGCCCCCAAAGGGGTAGTGCACTACAGACATAAAGAGACAATGTGTGGCTATTGCACCGTTGCTTATGGATGGACCAGATGCTGGAAGCCCTCACCACTAGTCTCTTCCGAATCGCTGTAGCTCCACCCACGGCTAAACAGAGTGTGAGTCTACTAGTGAGGGCATCTGATCCATCCCTAAGCAGTTCATTATGGGAGAGATCCCGGGCCTCCACCTTATTTATTTTTTTAATGTGAGTGCATTTTATCATTTTTTTTTTGCTTTAAACAAATATTTTCAGCAGTGAGCACTATGAATTTGCCTTTTTCTTTGAGCCTTGTACACACAGGGCTGCAGAGATGTGATGTGTATTTTCAGCTGACTGATTAAACCATGTGGCGCTGAGTGTTATTTGAAAGCAGTGAAAAGTGCCTCCGTTATTTTTGGGAATATTCAAGAGGGATTTACCTTGGAGATATCCCTCTGTCTATGCTTGTTAGACTTTTGTAGTGAGGGTGAAACTACTAGGTGATCACACCCTTGGGAGTCCTAGTGGAGGTGGCATGTGATTTGTTGGATTCACATTTTTATTAAGCATTTGTTTTGAGTTTTAAAATGAAGTACTTTGGACATTGTCACTTGTAACACATCATTTTACCACCGTTATATTGATTTATAATTTGTGTTTAACGTAAATTTTTGCACATTTAACTATATTATTTGTACAACAGTGCAGCACTTTTCTGACATTGCATTATCACTTTTACACCTGCTAATGCATGCAGCTCAATTGTCTAGGGCTCGTGCACAGAAATGTTTTCTCTTTATTGTGAAGGTTTACATTTTAACTGAACTTACAAAAAGATAAAAACTATTTTCCTAAACACAACAAAAAAAAAAAAAAGAGAGGTTAATATTATTAGTTTGAGAATTGTCATTCTTACCATTACATCCCCCATTTTCTTCCTCATTACAAACCAGAGGAAGAGGCGCAGGGTTTAGAATGGTGCAGAATTTTTTTTTTTTAAAAATGAAACAGGAGCCTATTATACCTTTACCTTCTCTTAGGCATGTGTATTTGTGCATGTTTACAGCTATGACCTGAAAAAGATACTTATAAACAAGAGTTACTGAATTACAGTATAAAACTCTGCAAAACAACTGTAATTAAATTTAAAAACATTTCAATTTAAAAACATTGTCCTTCCAAACACAAGTCCCTTTGTGTCCACATGTTTGTTTCAAAAGACCCCACCCCTTCCCACCATTCTTCACATCCTGCAGAGGACTTCCTGTTCTCTGCTCAGCTCTAAAAACCTATCCAACTGGGTTATTTACATATCAATGGACAGGAAGGGGGAGTGGGACGGGGAAGCCTGGCTTCCCTGAAAACATATGGTTTAAAAAAAATATATATATATATATATAACTTCATATTATGTCTATCAAGACAATAAAAAATAGCTATGGCAACACGGTATGCATTTTATAACATAATATAGGAAATTTCAACATCTCTAAAAAAACTTTTGTCCAGGAAAGGGTGAAATAAAACCCCCCATATTGCAAATGGGAGGAAGTTCCCCTCAACTCCTGTATTCCCTGGGCAGTCAGTCCACGTTCACTTGCCACCGAAACACCACACAACAACAAAGCAACCAAAGCCAAAAACTGAAACTCCTGCAAAAAGATGACTTAATTTCACTAGATTCTGAAACTTGACCCAAAAGC
The DNA here is from genome assembly GCA_028564925.1 of Lithobates sylvaticus. Lineage (NCBI taxonomy): Eukaryota > Metazoa > Chordata > Amphibia > Anura > Ranidae > Lithobates > Lithobates sylvaticus. Next base: position 142,692,376 of record CM053034.1, read on the forward strand.
AGAGTAATTCCACTCAGAACCAAAACTCAGCAAAAATGAAATGGCAGGTGTAATGATTGAAACTCAGTCCACGGCAAGATTGCAGATTAAATCTAGACCACAACAAACTGGCAGACGAAAATTGCACCATGACAAAATGGTGGATGAAATCCAGACTACAACAAAATGGTCAATGGAAATCGGACCAGGACAAAATGGTGATTGAAATCCAGACTATAACAAAATGGTGGCATTAACAATTGAAATTCAGTTGCTGATCTTGCCAAAACCAGCACAAACTGAGATTTCTTCACTAGAAAACCAAAATTTCTCCCCACAAAAACTGACTACACAATTGAGCCACCAAATGAACACTTATCCATAGACAAACACTTTAGGCTACATCAACTAGGGCCCAAGATGTCTTCTTCAGGCATTATAGAGTGGAGGTACTTTTGCAGCAGGAGTTGGTGCTTGGCAGGAAGGTCTTACAGACAGTGGTCCCATCCTGAGGTAAACCTGGTTTACTTGCTTTTCCTCCCAGGTTTTCCCTCCTGAAAGATGATTGGAGAAAATCCCAGTCACACTTATGTAACACTTGTGTTTCTGGGAATCTTCCAGGACAGGTCTACTTTTTTCTTCCTCTCATACACTGGTGGACGTATTCTACTTTATTCTCACTTTAGAGATGAGTGTTGGGAGGGGTTTTCTCCTGCTTGTTTGATTGTGTTTCCTGTTAGGGAGGAGCCAGTCATCTCTCAGATTTGCCGTACTGGAAGATTCCCAGGAACCTTGTTACCGGTGGGATTTTTCTGTTTCTCCCTTAGAACTGAAGAAAAGGAAAAATGTCTACCCTCCTTGTCTGTAACATTGCAGAGATCTTTTTTAAAGAACATCTAAAAGCAAAACATATCCAAATGATATACTCTGTTAACTTTTAGTACTCTCCAGCACGTGTGTCCAGGCATTTTCGTCATTTTCAGTGTTTCCTGAATAGTGTTAAAAAGAAGTAAAATGTAGCAAGTGAATCCCTATTTAGAACCCGATATGTGTGTGCTTTTTCTTTTCAAATTTAAAAGTCAAATGTGATAAAAGATTCTAATTTGACTTTATACTTGTATAACACATATACTACAGTATGGATCATTAAATGGATCATTAAATTGAAATAATATTTTCCATACACTTGTTAAGATAATATTGCAGTGGAATGTGACCTCAGCCAGTGAATGTGCCCTAATGCTGCAGGAAATGGTCACCTGCCGGAAAAGATTTAGCATCTGTGATATTTGAGGATTCCTCTTTACCCCTTGTAGTGTAACCTATGACATGTGCTTTTTTTGTACAAAACATTTGAAATATGTTTCTTAACATAAGAAGTCACTGTTGCCCAAAGCTAAATATTTTAATCCTGATCTCAGAATTTTCATTTAACCCAATAATGATTAAATACAGTATATAATATACATTTTATGATATACATATACAAATATACAACAGTTATTTTTGGTAATGTCTAAACAGAATAAAATGTGTGCCTAAAGAGGCACAGAGTTGTTGATGTTATTATTGATAACACAAATAAAATGTTTTGTGTATACACTGTATTGCAAACATACTGTACATATGAAGAATATAAAGCTTATTCTGCCACAAAGATTGTTCAACATGTTGGAAATCCCTTTAACCACCTAAAGACCATTCTCTGTTGCCTAGAAAAATGAAAATAATCTTATTTATTTTCAAAAACACCATACTGTTATCTGTTCTGCCTTGTCTTTGTCAGCCTCTATAATATTTTTTTAATAGCTGGTCATAAGCGTGTGTTTGTGCATTTGTGTGTCCTTGACATCTTTTTTTAAAGGACAGAAAATAATGATTTTAAAGTTATTAGGGCTGTGAACTCAAGCCCATGGCATCCCCAGACTTCAGTAAAAAAAAAATTAGACAGTTTTTGGCAAGTCTTTTAGTAAGAAATAAAACTCGTCTTGTGCTGCGCAGTGTTAAAAATCCACACTAGGACTGGATGTGTATTGGCAGGTGGTGTTTTTTTTTCTGTCTGCAGGTAGGGATGGGCCTGGTGTTTGATTCAAACCCATGTTCGAAACGAACATCGGCCATTCGTCCGCTCGTCGAGTTCAGAACTCTGCGGGTCGTTCGCATCAAATTCGTGTGATGCGAACGGCCCACAATGCACTGCACCAGTCGCAGTGAATTGCTGGCTGATGATTGGCCAAGCATGCACTGTGACCCCGCATGCTTGGCCAATCATAGAGCCAGCAGCGAGGAGAGCAATAATTGGCCACAGGCAGGATGCCTATGGGGTTGCCTTTTTCTCAAAGATTTTCATCCATATTGCCAGGACAAGACATGACATTAAAGCCGTAAGCAGTTTTAAATGGCTTCTTTTTTTTCTTTACAAATGTCATTTTGTGCAGGGACAGTTCTAAACACGGGAAACACATGTCACTTCACAGGCATACTTTAGACACCCCCCAGGTACCATATTTAAAGGAATATTTCACATTTTTTTTTCACTTTATACATCATTAAAATGACTGCTCCAGAAAAAAAACTTCAGTTTTTAAAACTTCTTTTGCATTGATACATGTCCCCTGGGGCAGGACCCGGGTCCCCAAACCTTTTTTATGACAATAACATGCATATTGGCCGTTATAATTAGCAATTTAGATTTCGAACGTTCGCATCCATTGTAACTAATAGGGTTCTAACGTTCGCGCAAACTTTCGGTCCGTTCACAGGTTCTGGTGTGAACCGAACCCGGGGGTGTTCGGCTCATCCCTATCTGCAGGTATCAGGCGATCTACATCTCTGGATGATGTGATTGATATAAGTTGTCAATTTTTTTTTTTTTTTTTTTTAAGCGAGATCGCAGTGCATTGACGGCTACTGATTGGCCAAAGCATGCACCTCACCTGCATGCTTTGGCCAATCGCAGTGCGCTCTGCTGTGAGAGCCATGATTGGCCAAAGGAAATCATGGCTCAGGGGGCTGAGTCTATTCCCCCACACTATGTGTGAAATTTGAGCGTCCGCAGAAAGCCCCATAATGAACGGCGAGACCATACATAGTTTTATGAATGAGAGCAGCAAAATGTCATTTGTAAAGGAAAAAATGTAATTTAAAACTGCTCTTGGCTGTAATGTATTGCCGGATCCCGGCAATATACATAAAAATCATTAAAAAATGCGCCAAAATGTAAAAAGAAATTGCATGGGGTCCCCCCAGAATCCACACCATGCCCTTCAGGTCTGGTATGGATTTTAAGGGGAACCCGCGCCAAAATAAAAAAAAAATGGCATGGAGGTCCCCCCCAAAATCCATACCAGACCCTTATCCAAGCACACAACATGGCAGGCTGCAGGAAAAGGGGGAAACAAGAGAGCGCCCCCCCTCCTGAACCGTACCAGGTCACATGCCCTCAACATGGGGAAGTTGTTTTGGGGCCTCTTCCCCACAACCCTTGCTCGGTGGTTGTGGGGGTGTGCGGGCGGGGGGCTTATCGGAATTTGAAATCCCCCTTTAACAAGGTTACCCCCAGATCCCGCCTCCCCTTATGTGAATGGGTATCGGGTAAAAAAAGTGACAGTTTGGGACAAGTCCTTTATTTAAAAAAAAAAAAAAAAAGTGTCCTGCAATGTAACTCCATCTTCGATGACAGCGCTGATGACTCAAAAAAACACTAAAAAAATGCTGCCTCGATGGGAGGTGTCCCGTGACTACAAGGACCCCGAAACACCCTCCCCATGTTGAGGGCATGTGGCCTGGTATGCTTCTGGAGGGGGGGTGCTCTCTCGTCCCCCCTTTCCTGTGGCCTGCCAGGTTGCATGCTCGGATAAGGGCCTAGTATAGATTTTGGGGACCCCCCAGGCAATAGTAATGGACTGGGGGGGACAATGCCATTTTTTCAATGATTTTTTTCTACCGTATATACTCGAGTATAAGCTGAGTTTTTCCAGCAAATTTTTTTGTGCTGAAAAGTGCCCCCTCGGCTTATACTCGAGTCAAACGATTTTCTGCAGCAAAAAATGAAATTTTCCGATCCGAAGTTGCGGCCCCCTATCTCGGAGCCACTTGGTGATAGGAACCCCATATTTGGAAATGTTGTTGTGTTGGTCCGACTGGGTTTGCACACCAAATTTGGGGTTCCTAGCACCAAGTGGCCCCAAGATAGGGGGCCGCAAATTCGGGTTGAAAAATTTCATTTTTTGCTGCAGAAAAGTGCTTGACATTTTCCGACCCAACTTTGGGGCCTCGTATCTCGGGGCCACTTGGTGCTAGGAACCCCAAATTCGGTGTGCAAACCCAGTGGAACCAACATTACAACATATCCAAATATGGGGCTCCTATCATGAGATACAGGGCCCCAAAGTCGGTCAACTGTGTCTATCTGCAGCAATGTCATTTTGGGACCCTTTGGGAAGAAGAACAAGAAGCAGAAGCAGAAGGCGGCGGCGACGACAGCGACGGCAACAGAAGCCCCGGCCAATGGCAAGAGGAACAGAAGAGACCCCCGAAGACCCCTGAAGTCGTAACCAGACCCCCAGACGGCGGCGGCGACGAAGAAGAAAGCCAGGCTCCTCCGCTAGTGAAAGAGTTAGTAAAAGAGCAGAAGATAGCGGAGGAGTCCGGCGAGAAGACCCCCCAAGACGGAAGAAGACCCCCGGAGCTGTGCAATAAAGTATTTTAAAAAAATGTGTCGTTTTTTTTATTTACACTTTTTTCCTTAGGTGAATGGGTAGGGGTACCTCGTACCCCATACTCATTCACATAGGGTGGGGGGGGGGCGGTATCTGGGGGCCCCCTTATTAAATGGGGCTCCCGGTAAGCCCCCCGCCCGCAGACCCGACAACCAACGGCCAGGGTTGTCGGGAAGAGGCCCTTGTCCTCATCAACATGGGACAAGGTGCTTTGGGGTGGGACGCAGGGCCCCCCTTTCCCCAGGGCACCCCCCATGATGAGGGCACGCGGCCTGGTATGGCTCAGGAGGGGGGTGCTCGCTCGTCCCCCCCCCTTTCCTGACCGGCCGGGCTGCGTGCTCGGATAAGGGTCTGAAATGGATTTGGGGGGACCCGCACGCCGTTTTTTCGGCATAGGGGTTCCCCTTTAAATCCATACCAGATGACGGGGCTAGCGTGGCGGCATTCACTGCCTTCGCTAGTCCCGTCTACCTGGAGTCAGTGAGGCAAGTCTGTTCATTTCAAAAGTCCCGTGGACTAGCACACAGACAGCGGGATTGTCCGCCGGACTGCCGAGTCCAGCGGACAATTTTAAGTCTAAACTTAAAACGTAGTCCGCCGGACTTTTTGGAGGAAAAAGTCAGCCGGAGCGGGAAAGTCCGCTTGTGTGTACATGGCCTTACTGTACCCAGCATTGCTAGTCCGGCGGACAATGTGCGGGAAAGTCTATCGTGTGTACGCAGCCTTACTGTACCCAGCATTGCTTTGTTCCAGCTCCCCACATGGCAGTCGTTACAGTATTGGATAACCTCCAGCACATCCCTCCAGTCTATCTAGAATTTAAAGATGTGTTTGATAAAAAGAAGGCCGACCGCTTACCACCTCACTGGTCATGGAGCTGCCCTATTGAACTACTAGCTCTGAGATCCCTTTTGGGCGAATATTTCCATTGTCTGAGACTGAACTAAAGGCTCCCAAAGCCTATATTGACGAGAACCTAGAAAAAGGCTTTATTAGCCCATCTTCATCTCCAGCAGGGGACAAAAAAGGTGTGCAGGAGGCGCATGCGCGGAGGCACCTAAAATGGACATGTAGTCCGGGTGCTCCGTCCCGCCTCAGCAGCTCAGGCCTCTATTGCGGCACACCTTCAGGATATCTTCACCTGGATCTCCCCTATACGAGCGGCAGACACCTCAGGGAATCACCAGATGTACTCAGGAGCGGTAAGGAGAAACCTGAAACCTGCATTTGAAGCCGCCCAATCTCAGTCAGAGACAGCCAATATGGCGGCGGTCCCTCACCACTCAGCTCAGCCCTGCCTGCCCTCCTTTCCCAGCTCACATGTACCTGCATCCCCTTCCCTACTACAACCTGACCCCTCTGCTGGCATCCCTCCTCCGGACCCGTCCTCTCCGGCGTCCACTGCTTCTCTCATAGATCACACCCTGGCAGGCCTGGACTTCTCCCCCATGGAGGCCGGCCCCCCCAGTCTCACCCACAACTACAGCCTGGGGATCCGGGCCTATTGCAGAACATTAATTTGACAGATCTCTTTGCCAAGTTTGCAGATCTTCTGCAGCACACTGCACACAAGATAACAAGCGACATTAAAGCTGACCTGCAGCAAATAGGTACCCGCATAGATGTTGTTGAAACACATCTGGAATCCACTATTGCCAGAACTAATCAAAACTCAACCTGCATACAGATTCTGCAGAACCAATTAGAGACTGCCAATATGAAAATTGACGACCTCGAAAACAGGAATAGGAGGTACAACTTTAGAGTCAGGGGGCTCCCTGAATCATACAAAGATGTTCCCGACACCATTAGATCTTTTATTCAGACCATGCTCCCTGACACACCGCAACACAGATTGGAGCTTGATCGTGCTCACAGAGCGCTCAGACCACCTAGAGCTGACGGTCTCCCCCGCGACATAGTGGTTAAGCCTCACTTTTACTCAGTCAAGGAGGACATAATGCGGAAATCGAGAACCACACCCAAAATCATACATCAGGGCCACCACTTGCAAATTTTTGCGGATTTATCTCCATCAACTATCCAAAAGAGGAGAGCTTTGAAACCGCTACTTCAAGTCCTGATGGACAAGGAAATCAAGTACTGGTGGCTTTTTCCGTTTCAACTTAAATTCCTGCTGAAAGGCAAAGCGTACACCTTTGGTTCCCTGCAAGAGGGAGAAAAACTCTTACTCCACCTAGGCCTCATCAGCCAAGAACCAAACCTTCAACATCATGGGCCGCACCCTACCTCAGCGAAAAGACAACTTCCAACCAGCCCCCTGACTCCGGTTTGGGAATCTGCGAGATCCAAGAAGTCCAAGGAAACCGTTCCCCCCTGATTCTGACGTCCGGTCAGACCCTGACCCTCCAACTTTCTCTTCCACCTTTCTCAGGAACTTCCTCGAAAGGACTGTAACCCCCACATGTGCCTCATGAACTGTTCATACTCTGAGTTCCCAATTACTTCAACCAAGACGGTGTCATGAGGGTCACAAGTTAGGGAAGAAACTGCCAAACCCCTTCCCTACTCACGCATTCAAACCCTCTCCCTCCTCGCTTCCTCCTCTTCTTCCCTCGAAGTGGAGTTGAGGAAAGGGGGTCTACATGCCCATTTCCCCCCCTTTTTCTTTGTTTGTTTGCAAGGGATTTGCCCCTTTGCTTAGCTATAGCTATCTGATCGATTGTCACCCTAGACCCCTGTTCCCCACGCTGCTTCCCAACCCGCTTTGTATCCAGCTCATTACTCCCAGTATCCATTATTCCCCAGAGATCCAAGTGTATCTGTTATTGTTTGTTTTAACATTTGTTGTAATTCATTCATTGATGTTATTCGTTCCGTTCAACATACTCACCTCCACGCGTTCCTGCTCTTGCCTACGGGTTCGAAGGGAGGTGACCCTGTTACGGCTATGCTAGTGCCTTTCTTTTGTTATGCTAAGTTGGTCGATCCAAGAGGCCTACCTGCTGGGGTGGTGTTCATGCACCCCCTCTTGTCTGGTTGCTTGGGCATTTGGCCCTCCACTAGACAAGCCTGTCCTCTGATTTCCAGAGGGATGTTTCTGGTTACTTTTTACTTACAGGTGGAGAGTTCTGTCCCCTCCACTCCACGGAGGACTCTCTTGTCCGCCGTCTTTCCTCTCGTTCTTTCTTTTCTCTCTCTTACTCATTTTACTCACTCCCATATCTTTGCAGGAACCGTCTGGAGGAAGGATACTCAATACTACCGCACACTCTCAGGGATCTTTGTTTGGTATGCACTCTATCCTGAACATGATGGACACGTAATGGTAAGTGCTGTGGGTTGCCTAGATAGTCCTCCACCTATGCTCGATGGCTAACATTCCCGCCATACCACCTCCTCTAAAAATAATCTCCCATAATGCTCAAGGCCTAAACTCCCCGATTAAGCGACGTAAAGTATTTCATTATCTCCAAACACAAAAGATGGACGTAGTTCTTCTACAGGAAACTCATTTCCCGAATAGATTCTGCCCGTCATTTATTCACTCCAATTTCCCATTTTTTGCACTGGCCAATGCTGATGACAAAACTAAAGGTGTGGGTGTTTTCATTTCCAAAAGATGCAAATTCACTCTCAAATCTGTATTCAAAGACCCGGAAGGGAGATTTATACTTGTAGTGGGTGATTTAGATAACCAATTGTACTCTTTCATCTCATACTATGACCCCAACAAAGGCCAACTACATTTCTTCCAACACTTATTGAAAACTCTCACACCAAAGCTGGAAGGCACAGTAATTTTTGGTGGCGATTCCAACGCTGCGTTTGACCAGGGACTGGACAAGTCACGGCCCCTGGGAAAACGCCTCACCAGACCTACCAAACAGAGCCTCCAAATAGCCAAGTTGCTTTTCCAACATGGCCTCATTGATATCTGGAGAGAAGTAAACCCCACCCTGCGAGATTTCACACACTACTCCAACCCCCACAGATCTTTCGCAAGGATCGACCACATCCTTGTTTCTTCAGCTTCTATCCCACTCACAAACAAAGCTTACATCAAGGACGTGGTCTGGTCGGACCACTCCATGGTGGTCTTGACACTTCAACGCCCAGTGGGCCACGCACCCCACAGACGTTGGAGACTCAACGAATCTATCCTGAGTGATCCTATCAGAGCCACAGAGATTGAAAACATTATCAAAAACTATTTTCTCACCAACGACACGCCTGAAACTGGTCCTACATGCCTTTGGGCTGCCCACAAGGCGGTGCTTAGAGGACATCTTATCCAAATAGCCTCCCAAATTCGCAAATCTTACAAAGCAACGATTGATCAGTTAGATAGGGAATATTCAGCATTAGCCAAAAAAACACAAGGACAATCCAAGTTCTGTCCCCACTACTAAATTGGACGCCGCTAGGACAGCATTGAACCTAGCTCTGACTACCAAGGCCGAAAAATGGATACGGTGGAATAGAGCCAAATTTTATTGTCAAGGTGACAAAATTGGCTCTATGCTAGCAGGTAGACTCTCGCCCAAATTTAGGTCCCCAGCCCTCCCCAAAATTAAAATCCAAGGTGGCACTTTGTCCCAGAACCCCCGACGCATCATGCAGGAATTTCACAATTTCTATAAATCCTTGTATAGTGGAGACCATGGCCCTTCTCAAAAGGCGATCGATAACTTCCTTAATAATATCCAGACTCCCACATTGGAAGACAGACACAGACAATACTTAGATGCTCCTATCTCAGCGGATGAAGTATGCGCCGTTATTCACCGATTAAAACCCCATTCAGCTCCCGGTCCGGATGGCTTTTCCATTCCCTACTACAAATCATTCGCTACAACAATTGCCCCATATATGGCTCGCTTCTTCAATGCACTACGACAGGGGGGACAATTAGACTCTTCACTCAACATGGCCCACATTACAGTTCTCCCCAAGCCAAACAAAGATACCAGCTCAGTCAGTAACTATAGACCTATATCTCTCATTAACAACGACCTAAAGATTCTGACTAAGATCCTTGCAGACCGCCTGGCCTCCTTCATCAGCCTATACATTCACAAAGACCAAGTGGGTTTCATCCCAGGGAGACAAGGTCCGGATCAGACTCGCCGTGCAATAGATATTATCTCCCTCCTTAATTCTAACTGGGATGAAAGCTCTCCCAGACAGGGTTGCCTGCTCTCCCTAGACCTCCAAAAAGCATTTGATTCTGTTCACTGGCCCTACATTTTCAGCACTTTACAACGCTGGGGGTTTGGAGATTCTTTCCTCAATATCATGCATGCCCTTTACTCAACCCCTTCAGCCCAGGTGCGTCTGCAGGGATTTTATTCGGAATCTTTCCCCATATTTAGAGGCACAAGACAAGGTTGTCCGCTCTCCCCATTGATATTTGCCATAGCAATCGAATCCTTAGCAATAGCTATTAGAGCAGACCCAAACATTCAAGGCATTCAATGCGGTTCACGTCAGCACAAATGTGCTTTATTTGCGGACGACATTTTGATGTTTGTCTCTTCCCCACTAATCTCACTTCCTAACATTTGCCGCCTTCTAGACGACTTTGGAGCAGTTTTAGGCCTTAGGGTCAATTACAACAAATCACAGGCCCTTAATATCAACATACCGGATTCTCTCCTGACCAGGCTTAGGGACAGCTTTAAATTCTCCTGGAGCGATTCTTCGATCTCGTACTTAGGGATCAATTTAACCCCCAGAACTGAACTGCTCCATCAAGCTAATTACCCGCCTCTTTACCAAAAACTAGAAGCAGACTTAACCAGATGGTCTGAGCTGCCCCTATCATGGCTAGGAAGAATTAACACAATAAAGATGACACTACTCCCCCGCATCCTATATTATTTTAGGGCACTTCCGATCCCAATTGACAAAACTCGTCTACAGCGTTTCCAAGCCAAAATTATCAAATTTGTATGGGGCAAAGGGGGCCATAGATTATCTAAAGCAATCTTATTTAGATCTAAATTGGAGGGGGGCCTGGGCCTCCCCAATCTGCTTCGGTATTTCCAAGCAGCCCACCTTGCTCAATTTTCGATTGTTTATTCTCGCTGGGAACAACCTGACTGGGTCCACATTGAGAGACAGGCAGTACCACTCCACACGCTTGACTATCTTTTATGGAGCCCCAAAAAACAACGTCCTTCGATCCTCTCCCCTACACTATCTCACTCCTTTGCTCTTTGGGATGGCTTAAAGTCTAATGACCTACTAACCTCTCGCACAGAACCATTGTCACACATATTCCGAAACCCTGCTTTCCCCCCGGGCCTTGACATTAAAGCCTTCCAGTGGTGGCTTGATAAAGGGCTATACAGAATAGGACACTTCCTCAGACCTATGGGCCCACTTTCCAAGGCATATTGTGTAAGTAAATTGGACATGCCATCAACTGAATTCTTCAGATTTTCTCAGATCTCAAACTTCTTAAATAAAAAATGCAAATCATTGCCTAACGGGACCCTTATAACTGAGTACGAAACGTGGTGTGGCCAGACTACTGAGCAGAGGGGGGGAATCTCGGTAATCTATAAGGCACTATCCTCGACACGGTCCAAGGCGCCCTACATGCTAGCATGGGAGGAAGATCTAGACCAACAATGGAACCTTGATACTTGGCATAGACACTTCTCCCGCTCCTTCAAGGGCATCCTCAATCCTTGCCTAATGGAAGCTAGTATTAAGGTAATGTCCAGATGGTATCTGGTTCCATCAAAGCTAGCTAAAATTTTTCCATCGGCCTCACCTCTTTGTTTTCGAGGTTGCCATTTAAGAGGGGATATGCTACACATTTGGTGGTCCTGCCCCAGAATTCGTCAGTTCTGGCGCAAGATTTTTGCCTGGATCAGCAAAATATCCAAAATCTCAATTCACATGTCCCCTCTAATTGCGCTTTTTAATTTCCCGGTGCAGGGAGTATCCAGGAGTACACAACGCCTTATTTACTTTATCCTCCTGGGGGCCAAACTTACGCTAGCCAAAGCGTGGAAACAACCATCTGTCTCAACTCTACTAGCTAAAAGGAAAATCTCATGGATCATGAACCAGGAAAAAATGGCAAGTGTCCTCCTGGATCGCTCGGCTGCATTCACCGCCACTTGGGAGCCATGGGCTTCATTTGTGGGAGTTACCATCCCACTTTGACCTCGATTGTGCTACTCTTATACTCACCTCACTCCAGACGATTCCTGCCATCATCATCTTTCTCTTTCTTGTTTCCTCTTTTCTTCCTCTTTTCCCTTCTTCCTATTCTTTTTTCTCTTCTTTCTTCTGTTCCCTGAGATACGACCGTCAATCATCCTATGCCTAGACCAATGTCAAGCTAAGTCGGTAAGGATAGTTCCGTCAAGCATTACTGCACGGATCTGTGCCCAACTGATAGGCAACCTAGTTAAGAGTTCTCTCTTCTTTGGCTTAGGTCATAGAGTCCCTGCTGCCTCTCCTGGAGTTTATAAATAACTTACTTGGTCAGTTCAGTTCGCTGACCCCTTTTTTTTAATGCTCTCTCATACCCAGGTTTGGGGCCTTTCTAGCTTTTGCTCTCGGGCAGGTGCAGCTTTCGGTGAATCTTACTAAGGGGGTATTGGGGACTGGTGGATTCGGCCACAGCATGATCCCTATTGGGGTGGCAGTTCCCCACTCCCCTCTCCTACCACCCGCATAGCCGAGATCACCCTTTGATGCACACTAGGCCCTTCATACATACTAGGATGTTATCTGAGACTTTCAGCACATATTGGTTTTGACAAATATGTATAATACTTGTTGGACTCTTCTGTAATTTTTCTGTTTTATTTTTTTTAATTTATGTTAATTATTTTTTTCTTGATAATTGCTTGGACATTACTATGGCCTTGTTGGTCGACTCAGGATTGATGATATCCATTCTGTCTTGCTGTTTCCTAATGTAATTCTGTCTTCCTTAGTTTTGAAAATAAAAATTATATTGAACTCCCCAATTCCTCCTCCTATCGTTTGACACCTGGAGGGACACCTACGTAGCCTTCCTGTATTAGCATTTTGTATATGCGTGATATGTTACCTCTAGTAGAGGAACGCATGCAAATTTTCTCCATCGCAGTGTAATTTTCACCGCACCGGATTGGTTGAGGCAAACCCTCCACGAAATATTTCAGCTGGGTGTACCTCCAGGTGTCGATCGACATTAACTCCTCTTCTTTGCTCAGTTCGTGAAACGTGAATATTTTACCTCTTTTAGTGATATCTCTTAAACGTGCATCTTCCTTTTTGATCCAATTCCCCCAGAGTTTACTCCTCTCTGGCTCAAAGAAAACATTATTTTTCAAATTAATCAAAGGGGAATTATATTCCCATTTGTTTTTTCTGTGCACCCTATCCCACGCTTTCAAAGTGACCCGTGTGATTTCGTGTGTTTCTTCTCCTATTATCCTAAATTTAGGTGGATTCCATATTTCGTGACCCAATTCCCTATTACTAAGTGTATTTTCCAAATTCACCCATCTCTTTTTGACCCCCTCCTTTGTCCATTCCGTGACTCGTGATAGTGCAATGGCGCTAAAATATTGTTCAAAGTCTGGCAAAGCGAGACCCCCCTGTTTTTTCGCCCTAGACAAAATTTCTGCTGCAATACGTGGTTTTTTATTGGACCATATAAATTTAGAAACTATCCCTTTTAAGATTCTAAAAAACACTTTAGGGACCGATAGTGGGAGCATTTGAAACTTATAATTTATTTTGGGGGCTATGACCATTTTCACCGCATTAACTCTCCCCATCCATGATAATGGACTATACTTCATATTTTTTATTTCCTTTTTAATCTCGTCCAATAGTGGTATATAGTTTATCAAATAAATCTTTCTTAGGCCCCTTTCACACCGGGGCGTTTTTCATGCGGTGCAGCGCTAAAAATAGCGCCTGTTCACCGCATGAAAAAATCCGGCCCCTTTAACTCCAGTGTGAAAGCCGGCGGGCTTTCACACTGGAGCGGTGCGCTAGCAGGATGACAAAAAAAGTCCTGCTAGCAGCATCTTTGGAGCGGGATAGGAGCGGTGTGTTCACCGCTCCTATACCGCTCCTTCCCATTGGTTACAATGGGAGACCGCGGTAAAACCGCGGAAATACCGCGGTTACCGCGGCAATACCGCGGCTACGGCGGCGCTCTGCGGGGGGTGTTTAACCCTTTTTTCGGCCGCTCGCGGGGGGTAAAACCGCACCGCGAGCGCCCTAAAACCACGGTGAAAACGACGGTAAAGCAGCGCTAAATATAGCGCTGCTTTACCGTCACCGCGGCTCACCGCCCCAGTGTGAAAGGGGCCTTAACGTCCCTGATAGTTTTATCCCTAAACAAGTTATATTTTCCTTCCATGGGAACTGGAACTCTTTTATAAGGCGGGCTACTTCTGCTTGACTGATATTAATATTGAGGATTTCAGATTTGGTCGTATTAATTTTAAAGTTTGAGACAGAGCCATATAATTTTAATACTTTGAGCAAGTTGGGTAGGGATATTCGAGGGTTGGACAGGAAAAAGAGCACGTCATCGGCGAATGCCGCTATCTTATGTATCTCCTCTCCTACCTTAATCCCGCTTATGTCAGATGAATTACGTATAGTCGATAATAGCGGTTCCAAGGATAATACAAACAGGAGGGGGGACAAAGGACAACCCTGGCTTGTACCATTTTTCATGGTAAAGGGCTGTGAGAGCAGTCCGTTGACCCTGACCCTCGCCTGTGGCTGGTCATAAAGTATCTTTATCCAGCTTAACATTCTTGGTCCCAGCCCCATTACCTCCAGAGTTGCGAACATATGTCCCCAGTCTATCCTGTCGAACGCCTTCTCGGCGTCCATCGACAGGAATAGACTGGGGACCTTCCCCCTCCTGGCGGCCTGCATGAGAAGTAGGGCCCTAATCCCATTGTCCCTCCCCTCTCGACCTGGGACAAATCCTGCCTGATCAGGGTATACCAGTTCGGACATCCTGCTCTTTAACCTATTAGCCAATACCTTCGCAAAAAGCTTGGTGTCTGCGTTCAAGAGGGCAATTGGGCGATAACTTGAGCATAGCGTCCTATCCTTTCCTTCCTTCAAGATCAGTGTTATTGATGCCATCAAGGCTTCTTTACCCATCCCGCGTTCTCTGGACTGCCAAATGTTTAAGACCTTGCCAATCCCGTTGGGCACTCTTCTTTTCTAGGTTCCACTTCCATTTCTTCTTACCGGCCAAAATTGGCAAGGCAGATGCGCTTTCCCGGATGTTCCCTGAATCTTCCCAGTTTACTGAACCCAGCACCATCCTATCCCCTCAGAACTTCCTCTTGCTCACGCAACCTGACTTAACAGCCGCCATCAGAACAGCCTCTGCCCGTTGTATTGATTCAGTAGTGTCCACCTTGGAGGAACGTGATAACCTGTTTTGGGCTCAGAACAAGGTCTTTGTTCCTCACGAAGCAAGGTCACTTATTTTAAAGACCTTTCATGACCACAAGTTGGCCGGTCATTTTGGGACGCAAAAAACATCGGAGCTAATTTTCTCGTTCCTTTTGGTGGCCTGGTTAAGGATGGGACTGCCAAAAATACGTCTCCTCTTGTGTACCATGCCAATGCAGCAAAGGCTCTAAAACCAAACCCTGGGGATTATTGAGGCCTTTATCCATTCCCGAACAGCCATGGGCAGATGTCTCAATGGACTTCATTGTTGATTTGCCACCCTCAGAAGGCTTCACCACTATTCTGGAGGTTGTTGACCGCCTCTCAAAAATGGCTCATTTCTTGCCCATGGTTGGTACCCCTTCTGCCCTGGAAACTACCAACATCTTAATAATGGAAATTATCAGGCTCCACGGTGTTCCTAACAGTATTGTCTCAAATAGAGGTTCCCAGTTTACCTCCAAATTCTGGAAGGAACTCTGTAAGGCATTGGAAATCAAGGTTTGTCCCTATCCGCATATCACCCCCAGAGTAATGGACAGACTAAGAGAACAAATCAAACCTTAGAACAGTATCTCCGTTGTTGTTGTTCCGGATCCCAGGATGATTGGTCTTCCCTGTTGCCGTTTGCAGAGTTTGCTTATAATAATTCCGTACACACAGCTACTAACCAAACACTCCTTTGGTCAAACTTTTGGGTTTCATCCTTCCTTTCTCCCCAACTCCATTCCTGAGTCTACAGTCCCTGCCGTCTAAGATCGGTTAACAACCATCCAATCCAACTTTCAGAAGATCCAGGAAACAATGCAGAAGGTCCAGGATGACTACAGGAGGTACCACAATAGATGAAGAAAAGAGAACCCTGCCTTCAGAATCGGAGAGAAGGTTTGGCTATACGCTACCCACCTTAGGCTTCCGTTGCCCTCACGCAAGTTGGGTCCCAAATTCATAGACCCATTAAAAATCAAAAGAATGGTAAATCCTGTTGCCTTCGAGCTAGCTTTACCTCGATCATACAAGATACATCCCATATTTCACGTCTCCCTCCTGAAGCCGCTGGTCCCTAGTCCATTTCCCGAGGGAGAGGAGCCTCCTCCTCCACCCGTCATAGTTGATGGAGAAGACGAATTTGAGGTGGAAGCCTTACTTGGTTGCAGGAAGGTGGATGGACAATTACAGTACCTGGTAAAGTGGAAGGGGTATCCCCCAGAAGATAACTCTTGGGAGCCCTCCAGAAACCTTCACGCCCCGAGATTAATCAGGATCTTCCATCAAGAACATCCGGAGTGGATGGCTAGTCTGGGCGTCCAGATCTGTCACACTTGTGCGCAATAGAACTAAGCACGCGCGTTCGCGGCTCCACTGAGCGGTGCGCGCGCACAAGCGCACACATTGGCGTGACCCTTTGCCGGCCTATAAAAGGAGCACCAGCACCCAGACAAATTGCTGGTTAGTCTTCAGCTAACCTGTGATTCCTGCTCCTTGTTCCTGTGATTTGTTTACCTGTTGTGACCCAGATTGCCTCTAGACTATGCTGACTCTCTCCTGGACCCGACCCCCTGGCTTGTTTCTTGTACTTCTGCTCTCTCTGGTGTTTGACCCTCGGCCTGTACCTGGACTTTGCCTCTTGTCTCCTGTGATTGACCCTCAGCCTGCTCTTGGATTGCCTTTTGTCTCAACGCTTCTGATTACTACTTGTTCCTGGACTCTTGAACTGTGTTTGACCCTCGACCTGCCTTTGGACTTTGTTTATCGCCTAACAAACTTGTTGCTGTTACTTCCTGGACCCTTCATGGGTTGCCACCCACCTGCCGTGCAAAAGCTACTCCTTGATCTTCAAGCAAGTAAGCTGTCCTGCTGGTAGCTTGTGCCTCTTCTTGCCAACCACTCTCTGTGCCATCTTCAGGGGTGGTGTGCGTCGAGCGACCACTCTCTGAATCTTGGCCTCGGTGAGTACTCCTTTTCTGATACATGGTTCTCTGGAGGCAGATAGATACCTGTTACCCTTTAGTGATTTGACCATATTTTAGGAGACCCAGAAGGCTTGTACATCTAATTAGACAGCATCCCTTGAAGAAGCCCGATATATGGGTGAAACATGTTGGGAATTTCACACTATAATTCTGTATCCATAAAATTCTGTTTATGTGCACTTGGCAATTGTTATGTTTTAAAAAAAATTTACTTTTTATAAAATATTTTTTTTTCTTATATATTATAAATGTTACTATCTTAAAAATCCCAAACCCTCCATCTACATCTCTCTGAGTCCATACCTCTCCTAATACAAGAAAGGACTGCTTGTTTTGGAAACCGCAGCTTGGCATTGAATGCTATAGTTATGATCTACCAAAACCCCCAGATGCTTCTCCACTATGGAGACTGTAGACTTTACCTTACACATTAGCTTTGTGTGGGGAACTGTGTCAAACGTTTTTTCAAAATCCAAATATACTGCGTCCACAGCCACCCTCTGTCCAATGTTTTACTTGCCTCCTCATAAAAAGAAATCAGGTTTGTTTGACAACTTCTGTCTTTCATGAATCCATGCTGTCTGTTGCTTAAAATATATTTTTTTCCAGCAAGAACTCTGTGTGGTCTTTTATTAAACTCTCCAGTATCTTCCCAATTATATAAGTTAAACTAACAGGCCTATAGTTACTTGGTAAAGACTTTGATCAATTTTTAAATATGGGCACCACATTGGCCCTACGCCAATCAAGTGGTACCATTCCAGTCATTAACGAGTCCCTAAATATTAGAAAAAATGGCTTTGAAATTACAGAGCTCAATTTTTTTAGGATCCATGGGTGAATGCCATCTGGTCCAGGTGCTTTATCCACCTTTATTATGTCTAAATATTTCTGGACCATATCACTTTTGTGAAAAAAAATGTGTCACCTGGAGCAAAAATTATATTTAAAATTAAAATAAAATCTGCTGCAGTTAGGAATTCTCTACCATTGGTTAAAGGGAAATTGATATTATATAAAAATGTAACTGCGCTGATCATAAAGTGCTTATACAATATTGCCACTAAAAACAGTATTGGTGAAATGTGCACAAACATTAAAAATGATATACAGTGGTGTGAAAAAGTGTTTGCCCCCTTCCTCATTTCCTGTTCCTTTGCATGTTTGTCACACTTAAGTGTTTCGGAACATCAAACCAATTTAAACAATAGTCAAGGACAACACAAGTAAACACAAAATGCAATTTGTAAATGAAGGTGTTTATTATTAAAGGTGAAAAAAAATCCAAACCATCATGGCCCTGTGTGAAAAAGTGATTGCCCCCCTTGTTAAAATACTATAACTGTGGTTGTCCACACCTGAGTTCATATTCTCTAGCCACACCCAGGCCTGATTATTGCCACACCTGTTCACAATCAAGGCATCACTTAAATAGGAGCTGCTTGACACAGTAAGGTCCACCAGAAGATCCTTAAAAGCTACACATCATGCCGAGACCCAAAGAAATTCAGGAACAATTGAGAAAGAAAGTAATTGAGATCTATCAGTCTGGAAAGGGTTATAAAGCCATTTCCAAAGCTTTGGGAATCCAGCAAACCACAGTGAGAGCCATTATCCACAAATGGCGAAGACATGGAACAGTGGTGAACCTTCCCAGGAGTGGCCGGCCGCCCAAAATTACCCCAAGAGCGCAGCGACGACTCATCCAAGAGGTCACAAAAGACCCCACAACAACGTCCAAGGAACTGCAGGCCTCACTTGCCTCAGTTAAGGTCAGAGTTCATGCCTCCACCATCAGAAAAGACTGGGCAAAAATGGCCTGCATGGCAGAGTTCCAAGGAGAAAACCACTGCTGAGCAAAAAGAACATCAAAGCTCGTCTCAATTTCTCCACAACACATCTTGATGATCCCCAAGACTTTTGGGACAACATTCTGTGGACCGATGAGACAAAAGTGGAACTCTTTGGAAGGTGTGTGTCCAAGTATATCTGGCGTAGAAGGAACACTGCATTTCAGAAAAAGAACATTATACCAACAGTAAAATATGGTGGTGGTAGTGTGATGGTCTGGGGCTGTTTTGCTGCTTCAGGACCTGGAAGACTTGCCGTGATAAAAGGAACTATGAATTCTGCTGTCTACCAAGAGATCCTGAAGGAGAATGTCCGACCATCTGTTCATGTACTCAAGCTGAAACGAACTTGGGTTCTGCAGCAGGACAATGATCCTAAACACACCAGCAAGTCCACCACCGAATGGCTGAAGAAAAACAAAATGAAGACTTTGGAGTGGCCTAGCCAAAGTCCTGACCTGAATCCTATTGAGATGTTGTGGTATGACCTTAAAAAGGCCGTTCATGCTTGAAAACCCTCTAATGTAACTGAATTAGGACAATTCTGCAAAGATGAGTGGGCCAAAATTCCTCCAGGACGCTGTAAAAGCCTCATTGCACGTTATCGCAAACGCTTGGTTGCAGTTGTTGCTGCTAAGGGTGGCCCAACCAGTTATTAGGTTTAGGGGGCAATCACTTTTTTCACACAGGGCCATGATGGTTTGGATTTTATGGTGCAAGGTTATAGTGCAAATTATTAAAAATTGCAAAGTTATGGGGCGTGACCGGAAGCCGACTAGGATGGACGCTTAAGCCCACAGCTCTCCCCAAGCCCGCAGCAAACACGGCCAAAACGGGGGATTAAGCCGCCAGTTCATGGGTGGAAGCCGCAGGACACGATCCTCCAAACCCAGGGGAGCATCCCAACCACCTCCCGGCCCTTCACTGTCCCCCCGGAGCTTTTTTATGCCACCAACCGGACCCTACATGGAGCGACGATGGCCAGCATACCCTGCCTGCGGAGGCGGTGAGTCTCCCCCCGCCACATACAGCCCAGGAAAGACCCGCACCTGACATGCAGAGCACGCGGCTAGGCCCGAGCGCCGCGGCCTCCACACAGTGCTCAGATGCCTTCCCGCGCCTCCTCCGCACCTTGTCGGACCCAGGCCTCACAGTGGAGAGCCCAGACTCACCAGCATCCCTCCATCTAGAGGACTTCCCCCCCCCTATCCACACCACACCAAACATGCCCCCCAGGCCCTGTCCAGTCAGAGCCGCATGGAGCCGACAGGCCTCAACAGGCATACCTCAGCCACAGCTCTGCTCCCCCCCAGCCACAGAGGGAGTCACGCTCCAACACCCCCAGATTGCTGGGCAGAGGCGAAGGGCATACAGCCACATATGCACAGGCAGCCAGCTCCCCATTGCCAGCCAGCCCAAGTGTGCCAGAGGACAGAAGCACGCAATCACTGCAGCACAGACGAAATGAACCCCAAGACCCCCAAAGCACTCCCTGGGTACCACGGCAGGTGACAGCTCCCCCGCACCTACAAAGAGATCCCTCTCCACCGCACCCAACGCAACAGACATGGGGATCTGACCCCTACCATGTGCAAAACCCCCCCTGGCAAGCATACTTTCAGGCCATGCCAACAAAGGAGGACTTTAAATTGCTGATTGAGGAAGTCAAATCAGCCTGTCGCAGCGAAATTCAAGTCTTGCATGCCAATCTTAAACACCTCTCAGATAGGGTGGAAATGGCGGAGGAAGAAATACAAGAAACCAAGATTGGGTTACACCGTACCCAGTTACAGGGTGCTGACCATAGATTAATGCTCAGAGATATGCAGCGCCACGTAGAGGACTTGGACAACAGGGGGCACAGGAACAATGTCCGCATCAGAGGCCTGCCAGTAGCCGACGGTCCAGAGGATCTCCACAGCACCCAGCAAACCCTCTTCAACAATCTCCTGGGCGAACCCCCTGACCGGCCTATTGAGATGGACCGAGCACAAGGGGCCCTTAGACCCAAGGGACCAGCCTCCAGACCCCGCGATGTAATCTGCCGGGTCAACTCTTACCCTTTAAAAGAAGACATCATGCAAGCTGCCCGCACTGCCCGCAAGGTGACGTACCAAGACACCCAGATACAACTGTATCCTGATCTATCCTGGATTACCCTCCAGAAATGAAGGCTTCTGCAACCCTTGCTGATCACCCTGCAAGAAAAGGACATCAGCTATCGTTGGGGCTTCCCCTTCAGCCTAACAGCCCGGCAGCAGGGGAGATCAGCAGTGATGCAATACCCCGAGGACTTGGACAACTTCTGCAATGCCATGGAAATCCCTATCCCCCGCCTTCAGGAATGGGACTTGATAGCCCCGCCACCGCCACCACCAACAGTCTGGCGGAAGATCCCGCCAGCAAGACGCCCACGGGGGCAGGACTCCCCCCGCGGACATGCCAAAACCAAACACGGCTGACGGAGCCCAGCTTATGCTTTCTCACACAGAAGCATTTTTTCTCCTTTTGAACACTTTGGCCCCTTTTGTCTTTTTCCCCGCATAGGATGTTTCACTAGCTACATGGAGACTTGCCTGATGTCCTGAACCCACCCAGTAGCCTAATTTTAACCCCCCCCCTAGGCCCCCAGCCTAAGAGTTTTCTTGTTTTTAACCCAGGCCTTCAGCTGGAGACCCGAGAGTAGTTGCCTTCCCCGGTCACTAGTCCCCCTGTGGAAACACAATACTAGAGTTCCACCGATAGCCTATTATGGTACTAGTTCATAATCTTTTGAGGATCACTATGTCCCCCTGGTATGAACCCCTTTTGTGGGGCCAAACCAGGAGGACCTACTGGAACTTATTGAGCCCCGGACGACAATCGTCACCCGGGCTCATATTGCACTTTACAGCCTTATGTTATAAATATGGAAGTATGTTCTTAACTGCTGTATCTCTCTCTTTTCTCTTTCTTGTTCCACCCCCCTCTCTCCCTCCCACCTCCCCGGCCTGCCATGAGCTCTTGGCGGACGATCGGCTCAGAACATGGAGCAACCATCCGACTGCTATGGACATTGGAAAGACTCTTCGGCTGGACCAGATAAGTACAAACATGACCACACACACACACACATGACAATGGCTAAAATCATTACCCTTAACGTCCATGGACTAAACTCAAATAAGAAAAGGCACTTAGCGCTAAGGGAACTCAGGCATTCTGGGGCAGAGGTAGCTATGATACAGGAAACGCACTTTAATAAAGGGGATTCCTTCACGTTTGCGTCCAGACGATTCACCCAGATATATCAGGCATTTAATCCCCGTAAAAGAGCAGGGGTAGCAATCCTACTCAAGAAAGGTGCTCCTTTTGTATGCTCCCAGTCATACACAGACCCCAAAGGACACTACATAATCATAAGAGGACAGTGGCAAACACAACTGGTCACCTTCTGCACTGTATATGCCCCCAATACCAACCAAATAAACTTCATATCCAAGGTATTTGCTAAAATATTTAAAACGACAAACGAATACTTGATAATAGGGGGGACTTTAATCTAGCCCACTCAGTGGTGTTGGACCGCCAGGGACTTAATCCCACGAGCCCACAACCGCGTGCCACCAGGGAATCAAAACTATTTCGTAGCGCCACCAGGCAATACGCGCTTTTT
The DNA here is from genome assembly GCA_028564925.1 of Lithobates sylvaticus. Classification (NCBI taxonomy): domain Eukaryota; kingdom Metazoa; phylum Chordata; class Amphibia; order Anura; family Ranidae; genus Lithobates; species Lithobates sylvaticus. Next base: position 142,714,967 of record CM053034.1, read on the forward strand.
GACTCTTGGCGCACTCTGCACCCTGGGGACAGGCAGTACACAATCTTCTCAGTCCCTCATAAAATGCACTCCCGCATTGACTACTTCTTCACAAACAACACCAGGCTTCGGGCCATACAGACCGTTCACATCCTACCGATCTCCTGGTCTGACTACGCCCCAGTAGTCATGACCCTGGGTCTAGGCATACCCCTACGCAAACCATGCCATTGGCAGCTAAATAATTTTCTCCTCCAACACCTCCCCTCCAGAACAGAACTAGAAACTTCCCTCCAACAATACTTCCAGGAAAATAACACCCCTGATATCTCCCTTCCCACCCTCTGGGAGGCGCACAAAGCGGTCCTCAGGGGAAGATGTATGGCGATTTCATCAGCCCTTAAAAAAACGCAGCAGCCGCCAAGAAACAAGCTGAAAGAGATCTAAGAACATTAGAACTTAGACAACAAACCACGCCGACCTTGCCCCTCCTGAAATAAAAATATTTGCCTACGAATGACACTCCGCGACATTGCCCTAGGACAGGTAGAGAAGGCACTCATTTGAATGAAGCAAACATATTATGACAAGGGAAACAAGGCCCACTCCCTACTAGCACGCAAACTGTCTGAACGCTCCCACACATCCACACCCCACCAGATTAAAGATGGGACAGGCAAGCTCCTTTCCCACCCCCAAGACATAGCAAACACCTTTGGAAAGTTTTACACAGCTTTATATAGTGATCCAGAAATCCCCCATACACCACTCCCTTCTGCCCTGAAGGACCGCTTGCACACCTATTTGGAACAAAGTGGTATCCCAAAATTGCAGGCCTCAGACCTATCATCCCTAAACATGTCCATAACTGAGGAGGAGATCTCGGCCACTATCAAGACCTTACCAACACATAAGTCCCCCGGCCCAGATGGTCTTCCCTATGAATACTTTAAGGCATTTCTTTCTATCCTACTACCACATATGTGCAAATTATATAATGCCTTTCTCCAGCAAACTCCCATCCCCGTAGACATGCAGAGGTCGTTCCTCACCTTGATCCCCAAACCAGATAAGGACCCCTCACTATGTGCCAGCTACAGGCCAATAGCACTACTGAATGCAGATTTAAAAATGTTCACCAAACTCCTATCGATCCGACTGAATATGATACTTCCCTCACTGGTACACAAAGACCAGGTGGGGTTTGTCCCCATGCGTCAAGCAGGGGACAACACGAGACGAATAATTGACATAATAGACATGGCGAACAAGGAGGGCCTGGAAACCCTGGTGCTTGGCTTAGATGCTGAAAAGGCGTTTGACCGACTTGGCTGGCCCTTCCTGTTCGCCACGTTAAAACATATGGGATTCAATGGGCCCTTTTTCCGGGCCATCCAACATTTATATACCAACCCAACATCCCAGGTTAGAACCCAATTTGCTATGTCCTCTGCCTTCTCAATAGCAAATGGGACCCGCCAGGGGTGCCCACTCTCACCGCTACTTTTTACGCTCTGTGTTGAGCCCCTGGCAGCGTCCATTCGTAGAAACCCAGATGTTAGAGGTGTCCTGATTCGAGACCGTGAATTTAAAATAGCACTCTTTGCGGACAACGTCATACTTACATTGACCCAACCCAGAACTTCACTCCCCAACCTACACGCCGAATTAGATCTATATAAGTCCCTCTCCGGCTACAAAATAAATGCGGCCAAATCAGAAGCCATTCCCATTAACATTCCAAATGCGGAGGTCCAACACCTACAGAGCTGCTACCCTTACCACTGGAGGACAGAGGCCCTGAAATACTTGGGGGTCCAGATTACCCAATCGTATGCCACCTTATACCAAGCCAACTTCCTGCCCTTGTTCCAGTCCATTAGGGATATCTTGCAGAAGTGGAAAGCCCATCATATCTCCCTTTTGGGGAGGGTGGCATCTATTAAGATGAACATTCTCCCCAAACTCCTATATCTCTTCCAAACACTACCCATACCAATCCCCTACAAAGAACTACGAAAGCTACAAGCTGACTTAATCAAGTTTGTATGGAATTACAAGAGACACAGAGTCCCACGGTCAGTACTGACGGCGGCCCGTACAGCCGGAGGTTTAGCGTTCCCCGATTTAACCAGATATTATCAAGCTGCCCAACTACGAGCCTTGACCTCCTGGTTCACCCAAAAGTCCTATAATAGATGGACTGAAATAGAAAAACTATGGCTTGCCCCCATTCACCCTAATAGTATGCTCTGGAACGCGGACGTGGAGGTGGAACCAGCCAGGCTTTTGGGCCCTATGCTACAGCTTAAAAAGCTGTGGCGCAGGCTGGCCCGAACACATAACTTGAGATCCGAAAGATCTCCCTTGACCTCCTTTCTCTATAACCCAAGAATGCCTGCAGGTCTCACACATCAGATGTCCTCGCCCTGGGCTACACTTAACTTATTTCATTTCGGCCATCTAGTGAATCCCTGTACACGCAAGCTACACTCCTTTGACGAACTCCAGAAAAAGTTTGACCTGCCCCGCCAGGTATTCTATGGGTACCTACAAATTAGACATTATGCCCAGTCCTTTGCTCCCACCCTCCAATTTTCGGCGCCCACCCCGTTCGAGAGTATAATACTGGAGGGATCAGCGCGTAGAGGTATCATATCAGATATATACAGCATTTTAAATGAATACTCCTTCCCCACCCAAGGGAAGCATGCATACATGCTCCGATGGGAGAAAGCTCTAGGTGAAGAAATACCAGAAAATACGTGGCAAACGATATGGTCACAAGCAGCGAAAAGCTCCTACTGTACGCTCTACAAAGATAACTTGTACAGAATCCTCTACTTTTGGTACATGACACCAGACAAACTGCAAGCTATTTATCCCTCCAGCTCGGACAGGTGTTGGCGCTGCTTAGTGGAAAGGGGCACTCTCTACCACATCTATTGGACATGTCCCAAAATTGCACCCTTTTGGGGGGAAACACAACAGTTACTCTCAACCCTGGCGGGCACACAGATCTCTAAATCACCAAAATCCTTTTTGTTAGGACTACTTCCCCCACAAATCCCCAAACACACCAAAAAATTACTGAGCCACATCCTGACAGCCGCACGGGGCTTGATTGCTCTCCATTGGAAAAAACAGACCCCACCCTACCGCCCAGACCTGTACACCAGAATCAAAGACATAGAATTAATGGAAAAAATGACAGCCAGACTACGGGACAGACTTGACGCACACGACAAAGTCTGGGAGGATTGGCACAATCATGAAGATCCGCCTTGAGCTGATGGCCATGCCGTACCACACACCTCTCTCCTCATCCCCACTCCTCCTTCTCTTTTCCCACTTTACCCACTTTTAATATCACTACTCCTTCCTTCCATGTTTAAATTGCACTGAGATTGGTAATACATTGTATTTACTACATGACGGTATAAATATTTTTCTATATAATGTTTTTCTATATAACGACCTATGGTTCACTACCTGTATGTTTCTCAATAGCAGGTCTATATAAATACAGTCGCTTTTTAAATGAAAAATAATGCAACACTGTAATGCTGCTCTGTATGTTCATGTATCTTTTGTTTAATAAAGAAGTTAATTGAAAAAAAAAAAAGTGCACATTGGAATGCATGCCGATCCCGGAAAATGAAGCAGCGGAACTAACCCAAAAAATACACTGCTGGAGTGCCGGTCTGAAGGCACTTTTGGGAGTATTGCGGACCGACAATTCATTGTAGCCGCGAGTAGTTTTAAATTACTTTTTTTCCTTTAGAAATGTAATTTTGCTGTCAAACTGTTCTAAACACAAGAAACATGCGCCCCTTTACAGGCATACTATAGACACCCCCCCCCCCCCCCAGGTACGAATTTAAAGGAATATTACACTTTTATTGTTTCACTTTAAGCATTATTAACCCCTTCAATACCCGCCCATAGTCATATGACGCCCACAAGGTGGATCTACCATCCTGGGTGGGCGTCATATGACGTCCTCCCATTCCCGGTGCGGATGCCCGGCGGCCTCGATGTCCGATGGGCACCCGCGATTGCCCGTTAAAACAACGGGACCGTGCGGGACCGTGGAGCTGTGTGTGTAAACACACAGCTCCACGTCCTGTCAGCGAGCAGGAGACCGATCATGTGATCCCAGCACGGAGGAACACATGATCGGTCTCCTCCCCTTGAGTCCCCTCCCCCCACAGTTAGAATCACACATTTAGGGAAAACATTAACCCCTCCCCGCCCCCTAGTGTTAACCCCTTCCCTGCCAGTCACATTTACACAGTAATCAATGCAATTTTATAGCAACGACCGCTGTGTAAATGTGAATGGTCCCAAAAATGTGTCAAAAGTGTCCGAAGTGTCCGCCGCAATGTCGCAGTCACGAAAAAAAAATCGCAGATCGCCGCCATCACTAGTAAAAAAAAAAAAAAAATAAATGCAATAAATCTATCCCCTATTTTGTAGACACTATAACTTTTGCGCAAACCGATCAATATACGCTTATTGCGATTTTTTTTACCAAAAATATGTAGAAGAATACGTATCGGCCTAAACTGAGGAAAAAAATATTTTTTTTTAAAAAAAATGGGATATTTATTATAGCAAAAAGTAAAAAATATTGTGCTTTTTTTTCAAAATTGTCGCTCTTCTTTTGTTTATAGCGCAAAAAATAAAAACCGCAGGGGCGATCAAATACCACCAAAAGAAATCTCTATTTGTGGGAAAAAAAGGACGTCAATTTTGTTTGGGTGTAACGTCGCACGACCGCGCAATTGTCAGTTAAAGCGACGCAGTGCCGAATCGCAAAAAGTGCTCTGGTAAGGAAGGGTGAAAAATGGCCCGGTGCTGAAGCGGTTAAATTTACTGCTCCCGGAAAAATTTCAGTTTTTAAAAATGTAGTTTTGCATTGATACATGTCCCCTGGGGCAGGACCCAGGTCCCCAGACACTTTTTATGACAATACCATGCATATAAGCCTTTAAAATGAGCACTTTTGATTTCTCCCATAGACTTTTAAAGGGTGTTCCGTGGCTTTCGAATTTGCCACGAACACCCAAATTTGTTCGCTGTTCGGCGAACTGGCGAACAGCCAATGTTCGAGTCAAACTCATGTTTGACTCAAACATATAGCTCATCCCTGGTGGTGATGCATGAAGTGGTGAAAAGGCCTTCCAAATAGCACAGATGTGATTGGAACACACTACGTACATGAGATTTAAATGATATGATTGTGAAGTGGACTTTGGGAAATATTGTTAAAAACCATATCACTTGAGCCATTGTGATTCATTTGGGGCTGTGTCTATACCATTCCCATTATGGACTTGAGTTCCCCCATGTTTATTTGTATACAGAGAGCTGAAGAAAATATTTAATCCATTTGCCTTCTCTTTGTTTCCAGTCAGCCATTAAAGATTATTTTGTAAATGGCCTACATGCTCAGACTTGACTTTTTTACTATTAATATATTTGAAGAATTTTTGGGGGTTTGTCCTACTATATTTTGCAATCTAACGTTTGCTTTGAATTTTTGCATCTTTGATTTCTGTTTTACATATCCTGTTATATTCTTTGTACAATTAAACGATGATAGTGTTTCTTCAATTAAATTTTTTTTAAAAGCTCTTTTCTTATTATTTATAGATTTTTTTAACTTTGACTGTGAGCCACAAAGGTTTTATTTTTAGCCTTTTAGACGTATTGCCCATTGGAATATACTTTCCAGTGAGTTGGCATATCATCTTTTTGAAGAATTTACATTTCTGTTCTGTGTTCATCGATGCCGATATTTCCTCACAGTCTAAGTCTTGGAGAGCAGCCCTCATCTTTTAAAAATGTGCTCTCTTAAAATGAAGTGTTTTTATATTTCCCGTATGTGTTTGTTGTTTACAGCTAACATTAAATTAAACCATGTTATGATCACTGCTACCCAGATTTTCTTTTATATAAATATTGGTAATAAGCTCTGCATGGTTTGAGATTACCAGGTCTATCAGAGCATCATTCCTAGTCAGGACCTCAATAAACTGGACCATAAAATTGTCTTGTAATAGGTTTATAAATGTCTGCCCTTTAACTGTTCAAGCAGTGCCATTACTACAGTCTATTTCCCTCCAGCTGTTACATGTGTTACCAGAGCTATCCCAGACTTTACTTTAAGGAATTCTGTACATGAGGATAATGCTAACTGTATCCTAAGGTGTTTACTGAAGTAGTGACTCTCAACATACAGTATCTTTGTTATTCCATAGTCTTATAGTGATATAGACACCTCGCTAGCCCTGTCACCTGGTATAGATTTAAAGGGCAATCCCTACGCTGAAAAAACGGTGTGGGGGGCCCCCCCAAATCCATATCAGACCCTTATCCGAGCACACAGCCCAGCCGGTCAGGAAAGGGGGTGGGGATGAGCGAGCGCCCCCCCTCCTAAACCATACCAGGCCACGTGCCCTCAACATGGGGGGTGCCCTGGGGAAAAGGGGGCCCCCACCCCAAAGCACCTTGTCCCCATGTTGATGAGGACAAGGGCCTCTTCCCGACAACCCTGGAAGTTGGTTGTCGTGGTCTGCGGGCGGGGGGATTATCAGAATCCGGGAGCCCCCTTTAATAAGGGGGCCCCCAGATACCGTCCCCCCACCCTATGTGAATGAGTATGGGGTACGATGTACCCCTACCCATTCACCTAAGAAAAAAGTGTAAATAAAAAAAACACACAATTTTTTTAAAAATATTTTATTGCACAGCTCCGGGGGTCTTCTTCCGTCTTGGGGGGTCTTTTCGCCGGACTCCTCTGCTATCTTGTGCTCTTTTACTAGCTTTTACTAGCTCTTTCACTAGCGGAGGAGCCTGGCTTATTTTCTTCATCGCCGCCGCCGTCTGTTGAGGGCACGCGGCCTGGTACGGCTCAGGAGGGGGGGGGCGCTCGCTCCTCCCCACCCTATTTCCTGACCGGCAGGGCTGCGTGCTCAGATAAGGGTCTGATATGGATCTGGGGGGACCCCCACGCCGTTTTTTTTTTTTCGGCGTGGGGATTCCCCTTTAAATCCATACCAGGTAAGGGGGTTAGCGCGGTGACATTCACTGCCTTCGCTAGTCCTGTCTACCTGGAGTCACGTTCTAAATGAAAGGACTTTCCTCCGTGTGTGGGCAAGTCCATTCATTTCAAAAGTCCCGCGGACTAGCACACAGGCGGCCAGATTGTCCGCCCGACTGCCGAGTCAGCAGACAATTTTAAGCCTGAACTTAAAACTTAGTCCGTCTGACTTTTGGGAGGAAAAATCCTGCGGGAAAGTCCGCTCGTGTGTAACACAGAGATTGATGTAAAAAGTTAATGTTTGTGCATCTTTCAAAACCAGACTCTTTAGTCTGCATATTTTTTGCCATCCTAAAACCTGTTTTTCATTCTGCATTGTATGCAGATTTTCTTCAATCCTAAACCTGTTCTGCATTTATTGCTTTCACCTTGGCACCTGTTTAATAAACTGCATGTTGCAACTACTCCCTGTCTAATTATTCATAAAAATTCCCTATTTTATTAATATAGTATACTTTACTATACTATATTATTAAGTAATACCCTGGCATCCTTATATGAAGCCTTATATTCTTGTAATACTGTGAAATTATTTAAGTGCACTACTTAAACTTTGCTTGGACTGCAAACAAGAAAAAATCAGCATGATAAATGGTTAATGGAAGATTTTATCCTGAATAATTAATGTATCTGTAAGTTTGTTCTTTAATTTGTGTATATTAATAATGTTGTAATGTTCTATTTTTGTATTTTATTGCAATGCAATGGTTAAATTGCTGTATACTTCCTGAATGACTATGTGATCTACCTTGGTGCATTTGTATAGGCAAGTGTATGTATAGGCAAACCATTTTTGGTTTTAAATAAAACACCTGGTACAAAAGTTCATCTTACTAGGATGGAAAAGGAACTGGGGGAACTAGTAGATGATAGGCTCAGCAATGGCATGCAATGCCAAGCTGCTGCTAACAAAGAAAACAGAATATTGGCATGCATTAAAAAGGAGATCAACTCCAGAGATAAAACGATAATTCTCTGCTCTACAAGACTCTGATCTGGCCGCACCTAGAGAATGCTGTCCAGTTCTGGGCACCAGTCCTCAGGAAGGATGTACTAGAAATGGAGCAAGTACAAAGAAGAGCAACAAAGCTAATAAAGGGTCTGGAGATGTTATTTATGAGGAAATGTTGCGAGCGCTGAACTTATTCTCTCTGGAGAAGACACGCTTTAGAGGGGGATATGATTTCAATTTACAAATACCGTACTGGTGACCCCACAATAGGGATAAAACTTTTTTTGTGGAAGGGAGTTCAAGACACGTGGCCACTCATTAAAGTTAGAAGAAAAGAGGTTTAACCTTAAACTACGTAGAGGGTTCTTTACTGTAAGAGTGGCAAGGAAGTGGAATTCCCTTCCACAGGCGGTGGTATCAGCGGGGTATCAGCGGGGAGCATTGATAGTTTCAAAAAAACGATTAGATACACACCTGAACGACCACAACATACAGGGATATACAATGTAATACTGACATATAATCAAACACATAGGTTGGACTTGTGTCTTTTTTCAACCTCACCTACTATGTAACTATGTAACTTATATTACTTTTTTAAATATTTAATAGTTAAGAGCATCAAATACATCTAGCATGTTTTAGGTCAAAAAGCCTCTCCTTCTTTGAGGGCTTGAGCAGTCGATGGTAGTAGAATTATGACAAAATGCACTAGGGTACCTGTGTTAAGGCTTGATGAAGACTAGTGTCTCTTTTATCTGGGTTTGTATCTGGGTTTACCCCCATACCTCTCAAAATGTATTAATTAGCGAGGCTCCCTTTGTCGTTATCAGAGAGGTAGCAGCCTAGGACCAGAAAATTATCCACCCTAACTGTACTTTCAACATGGATCTGCTTCTTTGAAGGAAAAACACCTTACATTATATCCATCAGAACCAATTTCCACTTAGGCTCAGCATTGTCATACACACATAAAACAGGAAATAAGAGGAATTGTCCACAAAGTGAGGGAAAATATCATCTTTTGCCCCATACACATGATCGGAAATTCCGCCAGCAAAAGTCCGATGAGAGCTTTTGGTCGGAAATTCAGACCATGTGTATACTCCATCGGACTTTTGCTGGCGGAATTCCCGCCATCAAAAGATTGAGAGCATGTTCTCTATTTTTCGGTCGGAAAAAGTTTTAAACCGAAATTCTAATCGTCTGTACAAATTCCAACGAGCAAAATTCCTACGCATGCTCAGAAACAATTTGACGCATACTCGGAAGCATTGAACTTAATTTTCTCAGCTCGTCGTAGTGTTGTACGTCACCGCGTTCTTGTCGGTCGAAAGTTCATAGAACTTTTGTGTGACCGTGTGTATGCAAGCCAAGCTTGAGTGAAATTCCGACGGAAAATCTGCTTAGACAGTTATCAACAGGATTTTTGTCCTTTTGGAAAATGTATGGTCACTTCTTCTCTGGTGACAACTTTAAAGTGTGACCAGTAAATTGGTGGAGCATTCCTTTTTTTATTTTCCACTTTATATACAGGAGTGAGCTCTGTGAGGGGGGAGTGTGCACACTTTTACCTGTAGTGCACCAGTGTTGTGCACAATACACTGACCTGTGGGAAAGGTCAAAGAGCAATATATAGGCATACAGTCAGGTCCATAAATATTGGGACATCAACAAAATTCTAATCTTTTTGGCTCACCACCACAATGGATTTGAAATGAAACGAACAAGATGTGCTTTAACTGCAGACTGTGAGCTTTAATTTGAGGGTATTCACATCCAAATCAGGTGAACAGTGTAGGAATTACAACAGTTTGTATATGTGCCTCCCACTTTTTAAGGGACCAAAAGTAATGGGACAATTGGCTGTTCAGCTGTTCCATGTTCAGGTGTGTGTTATTCCCTCATTATCCCATTTACAAGGAGCAGATAAAAAGTCCAGATTTCATTTCAAGTGTGCTATTTGCATTTGGAATCTGTTGCTGTCAACTCTCAATATGAGATCCAAAGAGCTGTCACTATCACTGAAGCAAGCCATCATTAGGCTGAAAAAACAAAACAAACCCATCAGAGAGATAGCAAAAACATTAGATGTGGCCAAATCAACTGTTTGGAACATCCTTAAAAAGAAAGAATGCACCGGTGAGCTTAGCAACACCAAAAGACCCGGAAGACCATGGAAAACAACTGTGGTGGATGACCGAAGAATTCTTTCCCTGGTGAAGAAAACAGCCTTCACAAAAGTTGGCCAGATCAAGAACACTCTTCAGGAGGTAGGTATATGTGTGACAAAGTCAACAATCAAGAGAATACTTCACCAGAGTGAATACAGAGGGTTCACCACAAGATGTAAACCATTGGTGAGCCTCAAAAACAGGAAGGCGAAATTAGAGTTTGCCAAACAACATCTAAAAAAGCCTTCACAGTTCTGGAACAACATCCTATGGACAGATGAGACCAAGATAAACTTGTACCAGAGTGATGGGAAGAGAAGAGTATGGAAAAGGAAAGTAACTGCTTCTCCATACCACCTCATAAGTGAAGCATGGTGGTGGTAGTGTCATGGCATGGGCATGTATGGCTGCCAATGGAACTGGTTCTCTTGTATTTATTAACCACTTCAGCCCCGGACCAATTGGCAGCCAAAGGACCAGGCCCCTTTTTGCAATTCGGCACTGCGTCGCTTTAACTAACAATTGCGCGGTCATGCGACGTGGCTCCAAAACAAAATTGGCGTCCTTTTTTTCCCACAAATAGAGCTTTCTTTTGGTGGTATTTGATCGCCCCTGCGGTTTTTTATATTTTTTGCGCTATATAAACAAAAATAGAGCGACAATTTTGAAAAAAATGCAATATTTTTTACTTTTTGCTATAATAAATATCCCTAAAAAATATATAAAATTTTTTTTTTTTCCTCAGTTTAGGCCGATACGTATTCTTCTACATATTTTTGGTAAAAAAAATCGCAATTAGCGATTATTGATTAGTTTGCGCAAAAGTTATAGCGTTTACAAAATAGGGGATAGTTTTATATAGCATTTTTATTAATATTTTTTTTTTATTAGTAATGGCGGCGATCAGCGATTTTTATTGTGACTGCGACATTTTGGCGGACACATCGGACATTTTTGACACATTTTTGGGACATTTGTCATTTATACAGCAATCACTGCTATTTAAATAGCACTGATTCCTATGTAAATGACAGTTGTAGTTAGGGGGTTAACCACTAGGGGGCGGGGAGGAGTCAGTGTGACGTGTTGTGTTTTTTTTTTTACAGTAGGGGGGCGTGGCTGTACGTCTGATGTCATTGATCGGCGTTCCCGATGACAGGGAACCGCCGATCACTGACAGTCAGTGTAGGAAGCGCGGGGAGAGGTTTGTTTACATAGACCTCTCCCCGTTCTTCAGCTCCGTAACCCGATCGCGGGATACCAGCGGCGATCGGGTCCGCTGGTCCCGCGGCCGGGGTCACGGAGCTCCTGACCGGGTCGCGAGCGCGCCGCTAGCGGCGCGCGCGCGACCCACGGGCAGGCACATTCACGATCACGTACAGGTACGTGATTCTGCCTGCCCGTGCCATTCTGCTGACGTATATATGCAGTGGCCGGTCGGGAAGCGGTTAATGATGTGACTGCTGACAAAAGCAGCAGGATTAATTCTGAAGTGTTTCAGGCAATATTATCTGCTCATATTCAGCAAAATGCTTCAGAACTCATTGAACAGCGCTTGACAGTGCAGATGGACAATGACCTGAAGCATACTGCGAAAACAACCAAAGAGTTTTTTAAGAGAAATAAGTGAAATGTTATGCAATGGCCAAGTCAATCACCTGACCTGAATCCGATTGAGCATGCATTTCACTTGCTGAAGACAAAACTAAAGGGAAAATGCCCCAAGAACAAGCAGGAACTGAAGACAGTTGCAGTAGAGGCCTGGCAGAGCATCACCAGGGATGAAACCGAGCGTCTAGTGATGTCTATGCGCTCCAGACTTCAGGCTGTAATTGACTGCAAAGGATTTGCAACCAAGTATTAACCGCTTAACAACCGGCCCATAGCCGAAAAACGGCTACAGGGCGGTTGCTTAACTCTGAGAGGCTGTTAAATAACGTCCTCCCAGAATTCCCCTCTTGCGCGCCCCCTGGGGCGCACACTCGAGAACATCCATGATCTCCAGGTCCAGAGGACCCGCAAATCACGGATCATGGTAAACGGCCGCTCATCGCGGCCGTTTACCACGTGATCGCTCCGTCAAATGACGGAGTGATCACATGTAAGCAAACCGGCGTCATTTCATGACGCCGGTTCCTCTCTCCTCTCTCTGTACCGATCGGTACAGTGTGAGAGTAGAGGGGGAGGGATCGGTGGCAGCAGTGCTGTGGGGGGGATCTGTAGTGCCCACAGCACTGCTCTGCAGTCACCACCGATCCATCCATCCATGCTCAGCCATCCCTCCATACCCTGCAATACACAGCAATAGCCTGCAGTGTATTGCTGGGTATTGCAGGGTATGGAGGGATGGCTGAGCATGGATGGATGGATACCCAGCAGTACTCTGCAATACCCAGCAGTACCCAACAATACCCAGCAGTACCCAACAATACCCAGCAGTACCCAACAATACTCTGCAATGCCCAACAATACTCTGCAATACACAACAATACTCTGCAATATACAATACCCAACAATACTCTGCAATACCCAACAATACCCAACAATACTCTGCAATACCCAACAATACTCTGCAATACCAACAATACTCTGCAATACCCTGCAATACCCAACAATACTCTGCAATACCCAACAATACTCTGCAATACCCAACAATACTTTGCAATACCCAGCAATATTTTGCAATACCCAGCAATACTCTGCAATACCCAACGATACTCTTCCATACCCTGCGATACCCTGCGATACTCGCTACGATCAAAGCCAGAATTGTTTCTCTTTTTAATTTCAGGCTTTCCAGCCTAGAGGTGAGATGTGGGGGTCTTATTGACCCCATATATCACTGTAAAGAGGACCTGTCATGCCATATTCCTATTACAAGGGATGTTTACATTCCTTGTAATAGGAATAAAAGTGACCAAAAATGTTTTTGGGGGGAAAAAAAGTGTCAAACTAAAATAAATAAAGTAAAATGAACAATAAATATTTTTTTTTTTTAAAGCGCCCCTGTCCCCGTCTGCTTGCATGCAGAAGTGAACGCATACGTAAGTCCCGCCCACATATGAAAACGGTGTTCAAACCACACATGTGAGGTATCGCTGCGAACGTTATAGCGAGAACAATAATTTTGGCCCTAGACCTCCTCTGTAACTCAAAAAATGTAACCAGTAAAATTGTTTAAAGCGTCGCCTATGGGGATTTTTAAGTAGCGAAGTTTGGCGCCATTCCACGAGTGTGTGCAATTTTAAAGGGTGACATGTTAGGTATCTATTTACTTGGCATAACTTCATCTTTCACATTATGCAAAAACATTGGGCTAAATTTACAGTTTTGTTTTTTGTAAAGCACAAAACATTTTTTTCCAAAAAAAAAGCGTTCGAAAAATTGCTGCGCAAGTATTGTGCTAGATAAAAAGTTGCAACGACCGCCATTGTATTCTCGAGGGTCTTTGCTAAAAAAAACATATATAATGTTTTGGGGTTCTATGTAATTTTCTAGCGAATAAATTATGATTTTTACATGTAGGAGAGAAATGTCAGAATTGTCCTGGGTGCTCCAGAACACCTGATGGTGCTCCCTGCATGTTGGGCCTCTGTATGTGGCCACGCTGTGTAAAAGTCTCACACATGTGCTATTGCCGTACTCAGGAGTAATAGTAGAATGTGTTTTGGGGTGTAATTTGTGGTATGCATATGCTGTGTGTGAGAAATAACCTGCTAATATGACAATTTTGTGGAAAAAAAAAAAAAAAAAAAAAAGAATCTTGATTTTGCAAAGAATTGTGGGAAAAAATTACAACTTCAAAAAACTCACCATGCCTCTTTCTAAATACCTTGGAATGTCTTCTTTCCAAAAAGGGGTCATTTAGGGGGTATTTGTACTTTTCTGGCATGTTAGGGTCTCAAGAAATGAGATAGGCCGTCAGTACTTCAGGTGTGATCAATTTTCAGATATTGGCACCATAGCTTGTGGACTCTATAACTTTCACAAAGACCAAATAATATACCCCAATTTGTACTTATTTTTACCAAAGATATGTAGTAGTATAAATTTTGGGCAAAATTTATCAAGAAAATTACAAATTTGCTAAATTTTATAACAGAAACAAAAAAATTTTTTTTTTACAGCTCTTTTTTTTTTATAAAAAAAAAAATTTTAAATACCACCAAAAGAAAGCTCTATTTGTGTGAAAAAAAGGACAAAAATGTCATATGGGTACAGTGTTGTATGACTGAGTAATTGTCATTCAAAATGTGAGAGCACCGAAAGCTGAAAATTTTTTTTTCTTTTATAGCGTAAATTATAAAAAAAAAACAATGGTGATTAAATACCACCAAAAGAAAGCTCTATTTGTGTGAAAAAAGGACAAAAATGTCATATGGGTACAGAGTTGTATGACTGAGTAATTGTCATTCAAAATGTGAGAGCACCGAAAGCTGAAAATTGGTCTGGTTATTAACGATGTTTAAGTGCCCAGTGGTCAAGTGGTTAAAAAAGTGAAAGTTTGACGGATGATTGTTAATCTGTCCCATTACTTTTGGTCCCTTAAAAAGTGGGAGGCACATATACAAACTGTTGTAATTCCTTCTCTGTTCACCTGATTTGGATGTATATACCGCGCAATTGTCAGTTAAAATGTCGCAGTCACAATAAAAAATCGCTGATCGCCGCCATTACTAATAAAAAAAATTATTAATAAAAATGCTATAAAACTATCCCCTATCTTGTAAACGCTATAACTTCTGCGCAAAGCGACGCAGTGCCGAATCGCAAAAAGGGGCCTGGTCCTTTGGCTGCGAATTGGTCCGGTCTGAAAGTGGTTAACCTATTATTCATGGGCCAAACATCAAGGTGAAAGTCTGACTGGTGGTGGTCTCACACACGTGGAGTCACATGTATGATATTGAAATATTGTTGAGCACAAAGCATTGAACACAAGATTTTGATTGAAGTGGGACTTGTATTTGTTCTGGACACAACTGTTTTATCTAATGCACAAGTTGCTGTTACATATGAACAGTACATAACTTTGTTTTGTTTTTATTAGTGCATAAATTGAGTTTGTACAGTTTGTGGTTTATATGGTGTTTAAGATATAACATTGGTATCTGCAGCACAGCAATCAGTGTATAAGTATTTGCTGTTGTGTGGGAGTACAAGATATTGCAAGTGCAGTAAAATTAGTCATGTGGTCACATTACATAGAAGATTGCACAGGCGTTTTTGTTCACTTTAATTGTTTCTATCTATCTATCTATCTATCTATATATATCTATAGCTATATATATATATATATCTATATATATATATATATATATATATATATATATATATATATATATAGAGAGAGAGAGAGAGAGAGAGATCTATATATATATATATGGCATGGCATCCCAACAAGAACAGTCAAGCGCCTCGAGGCGATTCACTTCGCAGTTGCAGCGCTATACAAATCATTCATTCATATATATAGAGAGAGAGAGAGAGAGGGAGATTTTATATATATATATATATATACACAGTGGGGATCAAAAGTTTGGGCACCCCAGGTAAAAATGTGTATTAATGTGCATAACAAAGCCAAGGAAAGATGGAAAAATATCCAAATGGCATTAAATTACAGATTAGACATTCTTATAATATGTCAAAAAAGTTAGATTTTATTTCCATCTTTTACACTTTCAAAATTACAGAAAACAAAAAAATGGCGTCTGCAAAAGTTTGGGCACCCTGCAAAATTTATAGCATGCACTGCCCCCTTTGCAAAGCTGAGACCTGCCAGAGTCATGGATTGTTCTCAATCATCGTCTGGGAAGACCAGGTGATGTCAATCTCAAAGGTTTTAAATGGCCAGACTCATCTAACCTTGCCCCAACAATCAGCACCATGGGTGCTTCTAAGCAGTTGTCTAGAAAACTGAAACTGAAAATAGTTGACGCGCAAAGCTGGAGAAGGCTATAAGAAGATAGCAAAGCGTTTTCAGATGTCAATATCCTCTGTTCGGAATGTAATTAAGAAATGGCAGTCATCAGGAACAGTGGAAGTTAAAGCAAGATCTGGAAGACCAAGAAAAATATCAGACAGAACAGCTCGCAGGATTGGGAGAAAAGCAATTCAAAACCCACGTTTGACTGCACGATCCCTCCAGAAAGATCTGGCAGACACTGGAGTTGTGGTACACTATTCCACTATAAAGAGATACTTGTACAAATATGGTCTTCATGGAAGAGTCATCAGAAGAAAACCTCTTCTACGTCCTCACCACAAAAATCAGCGTTTGAACTTTGCAAATTAACATATAGACAAGCCTGAGGCATTTTGGAAACTGTGGACCGATGAGGTTAAAATATAACTTTTTGGCCGGAATGAGCAAAGGTACGTTTGGAGAAGAAAGGGCACAGAATTTAATGAAAAGAACCTCTGTCCAACTGTTAAGCATGGGGGTGGATCAATCATGCTTTGCGGTTGTATTGCAGCCAGTGGCACAGGGAACATTTCACAAGTAGAAGGGGAAATGGATTCAATAAAATTTCATCAAATTTTGGATGTTAACTTGATGCCATCTGTGAAAAAGCTGAAGTTAGAGAGGATGGCTTCTACAAATGGATAATGATCCTAAACACACCTCAAAATACACGGGGGATTACATGAAGAGGCGTAAACTGAAGGTTTTGCCATGGCCTTCACAATCTCCTGACCTCAACATTATTGAAAATCTATGGATAGACCTTAAAAGAGCAGTGCGTGAGAGACAGCCCAGAGATCTCAAAGAACTGGAAGACTTTTGTAAGGAAGAATAGGCGAAGATACCTCAAACAAGAATTCAAAGACTCTTGGCTGGCTACAAAAAGCATTTACAAGCTGTGATACTTGCCAAAGGGGGCAGTACAAGATATTAACTCTGCAGGGTGCCAAAACTTTTGCAGACGCCATTTTTTTGTTTTCTGTAATTTTGAAAGTGTAAATGATGGAAATAAAATCTAAATTTTTCCATCTTTCCCCGGCTTCGTTATGCACATTAATACACATTTTTACCTGGGGTGCCCAAACTTTCGTTCCCCACTGTATATGTATATATATATATATATATATATATATATATATATATATATATATATACTGATCAGCCATAACATTTTGACCACCCACCTAATATAGATTATGGCCCCTTTTTCTAAAACAGCCCTGGCCCATTAAAGTATGGACACCGAAGTAACATCCAAATGAATGGCAGGACCCAAGGTTTCCCAGCAGAATATTGCCAAGGCATCACACTGCCTCTGCCAACTTGCCTTTTTATAGTGCATCCTGGTGCCATCTCTTCCTCAGGTAAGTGACACACACGTACCCGGCCATCCACATGATGTAAAAGGAAATGTGATTCATCAGACCAGGCCACTTTCTTCCATTGCTCCGTAGTCCATTTTTTTCTGCTTTCGCCACATTAACTTCATGAACAACATTTTCGAAGCTCGCTAGACTGGAATGCTCTCCTAAGATTTTACATAAATATTGTACTATCATCCCAGATTAATATACTTAAAGAAGTTATTGGAGATTTGGGACCATTGGTATGTAAATCTCCGTATCATACATTCAAGTCACAGTTAATACTGATGTTTATTCATCAGTAAGATATATTTGTAGATGGACGAAGGTTTTTTGAAATGTTTCCGTATTCTAAGGTATGTATACAAAACAATGTAAGTTAGTATATACAGAGCAGTTTGATAATCATTAAAACATTATATATGCTGCATAGAATGTGCGATAGCAGGAATGTCTGGTGAAGTCAATTTGCACATGCGTGATTCCCTACCTCCAATATCATAGGGGTCATAGGCACGGACAGGCTTCCAGAGAAGGGTGCCGATGGTTACACCGAAACGTCCCCCAGATGGGGATCCGAGCAGGGCAGTACCCACCGATCACCACCAGAAATTGTGGCTGGGGAACTGTTGGGGGAAAAAGAAGTCCTATTCCTTTGCCAAAAGAGTATTTATAGGGCCTCTACGGAAGCTTGTAAAAAATTCGTACTTGTGAGAGGCTCGGGTCAAACTCCCCCCCCCCCCCAAAAGAAAGAAAAACAAATGGGGGGGAAAGGAGAGAACGGGAACTATTCGATCTTTGTTTTGAATACTTGTCCACTGGACCAAGACAATTTCTGAAATATAACAAAACAAGAAAAAAAAAAAAGAGACCCCAGTAAAATTGCATAGGAACTATATCCAATACATTTTATGGACCCCCAGAAGATAGAGGGGTGACGGTCCCCTACCTTATCATGGAGTATATATGGCATCAGAGCGTATCAGGTTTGATGGCTGATTGGCCCATGTGCTGCCCCTCAACAGGGGCTAGGTATGTCATCCAATGCCTATAGGTAAAAATATTAAAGGGTAATTGCAGTAATTCCATATATTCAGGGTTATAGTGGACAAAATGTCCACCATTTTAGAAGATATGGTTGTGTCAGTTTACCTGTTTAGATCGTTCCCAGAGCGTCCCGAGCCTCACGTCCACCTCAGTCTGACTCGGCGTCAGACTGGGTTTAAATAGTCTCCCCCCGTGGCGCCAAAAACGCACGGCGTGTGACGTCACGCCGTACTGACGTCACGCGGACGTGGTACGGGGGTCGGCCGGCGCTCGTCCCAGACCAGGTGACCGGAGGGTTCCTATAGGGAACTCCTTCCGGTACACAGTTCAGCTGGGACTAACCTAACATGCCCTGCTGACAGCAGCTTGGCTGTTCCGTCAGTCATAGGGCATGATGGGGTCCCTGTAGGTGGAAAGCTGGAACTTAGTGGCCGGACCAAAACTTCCGGCCGATCCGGCCGATCCACCCTGGGGTGGACCCAAACAACCACGCCACGCGACCGGAACAGTCCGTACAGTTCCCCAATACCCTGGGGCGATCGTTTTGTAAGGCACTGCCCATGCACCAACCCCAGGGGCCCGCATCAGTGCAAAGTCCACCGGGACCAATCCAAAGCTGATGAGGGGAAAAAACAAAAAGAAAAAAAAAAAAAAAGAAACAAAAAGGGAAGAAAAAGGAGGGAACAAAGGACGAAAGGAAAAAAGTAAAAAAAAAAAAAAAGGACGAAAGGAAAAAAGTAAGAAAGTAAGTTTTACCCTTCTTCATTTCTTTATTTTTTTCCTTTCGTCCTTTGTTCCCTCCTTTTTCTTCCCTTTTTTGTTTCTTTTTTTTTTTTTGTTTTTTTTCCCCTCATCAGCTTTGGATTGGTCCCGGTGGACTTTGCACTGATGGCGGGCCCCTGGGTGTGGTGCATGGGGCAGTGCCTTACAAAACGATCGCCCCAGGGTAGCAGGGCATTGGGGAACTGTACGGAACTGTTCCGGTCGCGTGGCGTGGTTGTTTGGGTCCACCCCAGGTGGTCCCCCGCCCGCCACGCTTCCGGGTCGGGGATCGGCCGAAAGTCAGTTTTGGTCCGGCCACTAAGTTCCAGCTTTCCACCTACAGTGAACATTGTAGAAGCTTTTGGCTGTGGACCTGGGTCACCATGGGCTTCACAGCCCCATATACAACAAACTGCAATGCCCATTTTTTCTGCTTTCACCAACATTAACTTCATGAACGACATGTTCACTTGCTGCCTATGATATCCCAGCAATTTTCAGATGCCATTGTATTGAGATATACCTTTTACCTGTCAGTGGTCATACTGTTATGGCTGATCAGTGTATATATACTGTTTATTGTATTTTAAACACCAAACTTCATATCTTCAGATGCTAAATATTAGTAACCTGTATGCTTAAAACTTCTAATTCATGAAGCTAATTACTTATATCTCTTTTATATCTCTTCTGTAAGTTTGTTGTGATCACTAGTATTGTGACCCACAGTCCTCTTTCATATGATGACTACAACTTTCCTCCATGGGCTAATCGGACTGGATGGGCCATTGCATTGTCATCCATGCTTCTGGTCCCCATCTATGCTGTCTACAAATTCTTCACTGTGCCTGGGACCTTTGAACAGGTAAATTTAGCATTTTCATAAATCTAAGTTGTGTTATTTTGCTGTGTGTGAAGCCATGATACCTGAGCATTATGAAAATAAAAAAAAATGATTATTTGAGCATTTTTTTTCTGCACTCAACCTCGCTTCACAAAACTGAAATTTTAGTATGGGCTATTACAAAGATTACCCCTCACCCAGCTCATGTGGTCCAATCAGATCTACAAACTCAGGAGTAAATCAATACAAATTAATCCTCCAACAGTACAATGTAGTACAAACAGATCAAAAATGTCAATCAGTCTATGGTGGATATATCTATCTAATGTGTGTAGAAGGGATCCGATGCAGTCAGGTGGTGAGGAGTAGGAGCTCCAGACACATGTAAACCAGAAAGAAAACAACACAGTGCAAGTAAGCCTACAGTGTGTTAAGTTAAAATAGAATGGCTATTTATTGAAAACAATATAAGAAGCATTCACAAGAGTCAATACAGACTGGCGGTATAGTGGTGTCTCCACCTGCCATGGTCAGAGCTGTCAGCCACGGGGTTCCTAGAAGAGGTGAACACTTGAGTACAGAGAAAAGCATTCATCTCTTCCAGGATCCTGGAGGCTGACAGCTCTGGCCATAGCACCCGGCTGTGTTGACTCTTGTGAGTGCATTTTTTATTGTTTTTTTTTTAATAAATCTTCATTGTACACTATAGGCATCCTGGCACTATGTTTTTCATAAATAATAAATTCATACATGTATTACTTTTTTTTTTTTAAACCTCAAAAATGCATCACATTTTAGCCGAGCATGGCTTATTCATACAGTACAGTAAGTCCACAATATGTTTAGCAATACATTTTACATTGTTTCACAGTAAGTTTTTGACCTTCCCACCCTACTTTGAAACACTTATGCCCTTTTTTGTATTCATGCTAGATGGTTTACAAAGTTTTTGATGGCAATAGTACGGAGAATCTGAACGATTCATACATGATGCATTTTGTGGGTTCCAAATATCCCACTTCCTTCTGCTCTCTGAAACTACACAAAAAAAAAGCATGAGTCTGCATACAATAAATAGATTATATTATAAGAGTTCATAGAGAGAGAGAGCGAGAGAGAGAGGATAGATCCTCAACAGGTATACTATGATTTTTCGCCCCATAATCAGCACAGGATTATAAGCTACTGAAGGCAGAAAAAACAGACAGGCTGGGGTGAATCTTATCTTGAGGGCAAGCCAGGTCCATGACTTGCACTTTGATAGGGCTAGGCCTGCCCATGCCCAACTGTATAACCATTAGACATGTGCATTCGTTTTCGTCCGAATGCATTTTCGTCCGAATTTCAGGAATTTTTGTTATCGTTTTAACAAATGATAACGAAAGTGCAGAATCCAAAAAACGAAAGATCCGACATAAACAAATGCTTTATTTTCGTTGTGACAACAGTTCGATATAGATAGGAGATTCGACGCTGACAATAACAATCTGTGTCAATTGAACCTATGGTCGAATGTGCCTAACCTTAACTCTATTAGTCCAAGATTATTCTACATAGAGAGAAAAGATTTGACGTAGAAAGGAAAGATTCGACGTAGAAAGGAAAGATTCGACGTAGAGAGGAAAGATTGCTGCTGGAATTGGGTGGAATTGCAGCTAAACTATACAGAGTCATACAGTTTAGCTGCTCCGTCGAATCTTCTTTGAACATTCGACATACACCATAAGTCTTCAATGACAGATTCGACCTTAATTAATTTCGATTTTCGGACGAATGAAATTTTTTACGAAAAACAAAATAAATGAAAACGAATTTCAGGAGTAACTAAATTAATAAATTTTTTGGACGAAAACGAAATTCCGAAACGAAATATTTCAGTGTGCACATGTCTAATAACCATATGTACCAACTCCAGGATTGGCTAAAGCCTGAGGAGATGACCCCTGTTCAGATTGTGGAGTGGTTCGCCCTGGACCAGTTTCTGCAAGGACTTGGGTGGCCCAGTCAGATTCCCAATCACAGGATGAAATGGTTGCTGCAGTCAAATAATATAATGGAGAAACCGTAGCGCCAGTCTAAGTGTAATAATACAAAGCACCATGTTTAATAGAAGGTTAACAACTTTAAAGAAGTAATGCATGGGTCATGTCCGAGCCGCTGAGCCGCATGGCAGCCTGATCAGGGTGCTCCGCTGATCCACGGCCTTTCACAGAAACCCCGAGCGATGACATCCACCCAGACACCCGCTGCCATCTTGGGTAATGCTGCCCGACATAGAGGGTGATCCTTCAGGGGTAAAGCTACCCCCGTTCAGCCCCGCAAACTCACGGATTTCTTCCCCAGAACAAACATGGAGGGAGTCCAAAATGGCGCTGATGCACAAACAGCTCCAGTCCCAGCTGCACAGCTTCTCTCCCCCCTGACACACTGGGCAAAACAGATCAAACAGACCTCACAGAGGATATTGCGGATCCACACTCTCCACAGAAGGATCCCCATAAATGACCAGCTTCCTCTCCTCTGCATTCTCCATACTTCAAGGCACATGTAAGTAAAAAACTAAATATGTCCCCTGCACAAGCAATGCTGCTGATTATGGAGTCTAAAGCTGGCCATACACCTATAGATAATCTGCAGATTTTCTATGGTTATATGGAAAAAGTGGGAGATTCCTCCATCCACACAGTTTATGGAGAAATCTGTTGCACTTTTTCCATCTAACCATAGAAAATCTGCAGATAATCTATAGGTGTATGGCCAGCTTTACTCACTACTTGAGGAATTCCCAGCTACTGGCAAACCTGCATCTGCCTTATATCTAAATTTTTTTTTACAATCCCTATCTAAGGACATCCAATGTAACATAGACAGAGCAATCGGCCACACACAATCACAAATATTACAGATTGCAGAAAGCACAGACGATGTGGAGTTGAAAGTAGGGGAAATCGTAACAGCCCACAATGACATGGTAGACACATATCAAGACCAATCATGCGAAATTCAGCGCATTAAAGACAAAATAGCATATATCGAGGACAGATCTCGAAGAAATAATGTCAAAATCAGGGGCATACACAAATCCGTGACACAAACAGAGCTAATCGGATACCTGCAATCCTTTTTTAAAACAATTCTACCATAAGTCTTAAAACAAGAACTTCCTATTGACCAAGCTCATTGCCTTGTAAAACCAAGCTACTTTCCAGCATCAATACTGCACAATGTTATCGCAAGAATACATTTCTTTCACATTAAAGACATGCTAATGTCTACAGCAAGAAAAATCAAATCCTTGCCGGAACCATTCTCCCGCTTTGCCATCTTCGCTGATATATCCCAAGCTACCGCAGCGAGACGTAGGGAGTTCAGACCCATAACAGAAACATTGAGAGCCCAACAGATAAAAATACAGCTGTAGACACCCTACAAAACTCTTGGTGACTTATCAAGAAAAAATCATCCCCATAATGACACCAAATGACAGCCTCAAATATCTGACACAGTGGGGTCTTAATGCAACCACCCCTCCATCCAACGCGAAGAACCACTATACCCAGCATCTCACTAAAATTTGGGAGACGGTCCCTCCTACTTGAATCTGCATTTTTTTTTTTCATGACACTTTCTGTGGATGTTCATAATTTTTCCCAACTGCCAATACCTAAAAGAGGTCATGATGACATGAGAACCCCGATGTTAGGTGTTTACCTTATACCCCTTGGTTGACGAGTCTGTTAAGCAAACTCATCGTATTTTATTTATTTGTTTCCTTTTTCCTGTTTACTGCCTGTCTTTTTCTACAGTGCAGACAGCTATACTTACATGTTACAGTTACTGCATAGCTTATTAAATCTGTATTGCAATGTTAGCCTTTCTGTTTACACTCATCTCTAAGTTGAAGAACCAAAATATATTGGGTCGCCCTCTTTTCCTATATGCATCTAGTATAAGTCTAAACACCTCCAGACATCCCATTTCTGAAATATGGTTAAAATCACCTCCATAAATGCCAAGGGATTTAATACGCCCTATAAAGGAAGGAAGGAAGCCACACACCTCCACAACGATATTTTATGCGTCCAAGAGACCCATTTTAACCAAACTAATCCCCCACATGCAAACATACAAATTTTGCGCACTATTTGTTCGCTAACGCTGATAATAAATCAAAAGGTGTAATGATAGCCATCAAGCACTCAGTTACACTCCTCCTACACTGATCCAACTGGGCGCTTTATTTTACTGCAGGCCACCATAAACAACGCCCAAATCAACCTGATTAATCTACATGTCCCTAACATATGCCAACGCTCATTTTTTTGGATTCCACCAATAAGCCCCTGCAAATGCTCATTTATCCTCTCTTCCTTTATTACTGACACAAATATTTTTGATGCCTGGAGATATTTACATGGAAAAAAAAGGTATTATACATTATTTTCTAAACCACAACATTCTTACTCAAGGATTGATCTGTTCCTTGTAGATAAACTTACTTTACAGCACATTTCTAAGACGGAGATAGACTCTATTACTTGGTCTGATCATGCTCCTGTCTCCCTTGAAATTTTTGTATCCCCGTTCAAAAAGAATATGTCTCTTTGGCGTGTAAACACATTTTCTTCTTACAAACCATAGATACAAGGACCAGATCAAACAAGAACTAGTTTCTTTCTTCCAGCTGAATGCGACAGAGGACATAAATAACTATGTGTTATGAAATGCACACAAGGCCGCCATGAGAGGCATTCTCATTAAGCTGAGTGCTTTTAGAGAAAAGGAGGAGAGCCAAAGAGATCTCAGACTATCTGACTATTGACTCAGATTCA
Organism: Lithobates sylvaticus; assembly: GCA_028564925.1. Lineage (NCBI taxonomy): Eukaryota > Metazoa > Chordata > Amphibia > Anura > Ranidae > Lithobates > Lithobates sylvaticus. The sequence goes on from CM053034.1 coordinate 142,739,994, forward strand.
AACTCTAGAACAACAGCATAAAACAACACTAGTCGTAACCACAGCTCAAAATCTTGCCAAATTTAGGCAAAATCTGGCCAAGTGTCTTCTTAGACAACACGAACATGCCCTTAAAAAGTCCAAACTAAATTTTTATGTAGCGGCCATAACCCTCGACGGGGCGGCCTTCACTTTTGGGCTTACCGGTTACCTCCACTTGGCTTTTCGATGAATGTACAGGAGTTCCCAGGGTTAGTACCCAACAACTTTGGATGCTGACACAATAAAAGTCCATTTTAAGGTTTTTTTTCTTGCAGTGGTAACATCCAACAAACAGTCTCAGATGGGAATAGAGGGCAAGGATGAAGAAACTCAGGCACCTTGAAGTGCTGACAATAGAATGTCTCTAATAAAACCCAGAGAGTAGCCACTCGCAGCTGGGTACTTCAATGCCAGACTAACCTCTAGCCAGAGGTATGGCGGCTGATAATGTGATCCGGAAACTTGTTAAAAGTCTCTAACACAGAATGAACTTGCAACCGAAGGGTAAATAGGAACCTTTCCCCAGTACCTGGAACTTTCTCTGTCTCCTTGGCAGTACTGTGAAATTGTGGATTCTTTAGTGTCCATAACAACCCAGCAACAAGGCTCTTCTTGAGATGCCAGCTTGTTGGCCCTCCTCCGAAGAGTCCTCCCCCGGTCACCTATGCGAGCTGTGGTGCCCCTCCAGTGATGAGAGCACACCAGGACGCCTTGAATCCTCCTTCAGTTACTGTGCCTCGGACCAGCCGGTTCCGAGACTCAGGAACAGATGGATCCTTGCCCCAGACCCTGCGAGTCTGTGGGGCTAGTCAAACTGACCATGTTGCGTAACGGCAAACGCTCCCAGGCCCAGGACCCCTCACAGGGCTACCCCGGGCCAGAACCAGGAACAGACAGCTATGGCCGAACCCCTAACACGTGACTTCAGCACCTTAAGTACCCTTCCCCAGACTACACAGCGGGGCCAGTCGCACCCACTGATTGGCTCCGGGGAAGACTGATACCTAAGACGTCCAACTAGGCCTGGTTCTAGGCCTGTCATGTGTACCTCACTGCACCCATGACCAGGCAGAACCCTAGTACAGCCCAGCCAAACTGATTCCAAAGTTAGCCTGCACAATTAACCTTCAGAACCCCATTACTGTTCTGAGGGAAAAAACTAAATTTCCACATATAGCGGACACCTTGTGAAAGTGTCCCTGCTACATTTACACCCAAGCAAATAAAGCGGGCACCCTGCTAGCCAGACAACTTAAACAATCTATGAGAAAACCCAGTGCAACCTCCCATGGTGACCCCAAAAAAGAAACTATTACTAATCCATTAGAAATGGCCAATACCTTTTACCTAGCAACTTTTATTCTTCTTTATATAACCTTCAAGAGGCACCAGACTTCCAACCCTCTTCAGAGAGTCATCTAAAAGCCTTTTTGGATGCGATTAGGCTTTCCTCTCTGTCCCCTTCACAACAAACCTCGCTAGCAACACCTTTCACTACTGAGGAAGTGCTGAAAGCTATCTACCTGCCGATAAATCTGGCCCGGATGGGTATAGTAATAAATACTATAAGACATTCCCAGATATCTTGTCCCCATACTCCAGTGCAGTGGCAAACCAAGCAGCACAAACAGGCTCTTTCCCCAAAGAAACCTTGGAAGCACTTATCGTAGCAATACCTAAACCAGGGAAACCACCCTCAAACCCTGCAAACTTTAGGTCTATCTCACTATGAGTCTAAATCCTTTATGCCAATTTCAAGTCTAGACCTACTAGCCAGGCAAAAAAACTTACTCTCCACCAGTTGCCCCACCAAACTTGCCCAGGTCCATCCCCCAACTCTACCCCCTTAAAGCTTATGAAATTACATTTTTCCTTAGAAAAAGGGAGCACCCCCTTACATCAGGGTCCCCAGAGAGCCCCCCTTACATCAGAGACACCAGAGAGCCTCCCCCTTACATCAGGGTTACCAGAGAGCCTCCCCCTTACATCAGGGTCACCAAAGAGCCTCCCCCTTACATCAGTGTCCTCAGAGAGCCCCCCTTACAGTGTCCCCAGAGAGCCCCCCCTTACATCAGTGTCCCCAGAAAGCCGCCCCTTACATCAGTGTCAGCAGAGAGCCCCCCCTTACATCAGTGTCCCCCATATATATATATATTGTAACCTGGGGGGACAGGTAGCAGGTACAAAGCTCCCTGGGATGAGCTGTTATTTAAGCACAGATACCAAATCCACTTGAGGTAGTGAAAACAGTGCTGGGTTTATTTGATTTAAATACAAGTCCGTACACAAGTGCTGCACAGTCTTCCAGAAAACATATCAGAACAGAAATAACAAAACAAAAATCCTAGCCGTGTCTCAGCTCTAACTATACTATACACAGGCCCTAACTACCAGACTGAGCAAGCCTACCGCTTGTCAGTTTCTGTATAGAGTTTTAAAGCGTTTTACCAACCTTTAGCTCCTCACAAATCATCACATGTCTGTGTGTCCCAGGCAGAAAGCAAAGGCTGTCTGCTCAGGTGAGCTTAAATTAGCCTGGGAAAGAGGAGTAAGATCCGAACTGGATCATGTATCAGAGACCTCTGAATGTGTATGAGAGGAGCCTGGGAGATGTATAAATCCCGAACAAGACTTCTGCTGGCTCTCTCTGGGATGCTCTGCTACATATCCCCCCCCCTTGTTTCAACCCCAGGGTTGGAACACCTGTGGCCCAACAGGAGTGAACACGGGACAGGGCATCTACATTCCCCATCTCCACACCTGGCCTGTGTTTTACGGTGAAGGAGTAATCCTGTAGAGCCAAAAACCACCAGTTCACCCGTCTATTAGTCTCCTTCTTTTGGGCCATCCATTTCAGGGGAGCATGGTCAGTTATTAAGTCAAACTGGCGCCCTAACAAATAGTACCTGAGCGTGTCCACGGCCCACTTTATGGCTAAACATTCCTTTTCAATGACTGCATACTTTTTCTCATGGTCATTGAGCTTTCTGCTTAGGTACACGACAGGGTGTTCTTCCCCATTGTATACCTGTGATAGTACTGCCCCGATACCAACATCAGACGCATCCGTCTGAACCAAAAACTCTCTGGAGAAATCAGGGGAGTACAGTACTGGCTGTGCACACAGAGCCTTTCTTCAGGACCTGGAAAGACTCCTCTGCTACTGAGGACCATTTCACCATTACTGAGTCTTTCCCTTTCGTAAGGTCTGTCAGAGGGGCAGCTATAGTTGCAAAATTTGGGATAAATCTTCTATAGTACCCTGCAATACCAAGAAAGGCCCTGACCTGCTTCTTGTTTGCAGGGCGTGGCCACTCCTGGATGGCTGGTATTTTACTCACTTGAGATTTTATGACACCACGGCCAATAGTGTAGCCCAAATACTTGGCTTCCTCTAGACCAATGGCACATTTTTTTGGATTTGTCATAAAACCTTCTTTGAAGAGGGAATCAAGAACAGCCTGGACACGAGGCAAGTGAGACTCCCAGTCAGTGCTATGTACCACTATGTAATCTAGATAGGCTGCTGCATATCGTCGGTGGGGTTTTAGGGTCCTGTCCATGGCCCTCTGAAATGTCGCGGGGGCATTTTGCAACCCAAAATGCATTTTTTTTATATTGAAAGGAAACCTCTGGGGTCACAAATGCAGTATTCTCTTTGGTGCTACCAGTCAGGTGTATTTGCCAATACCCTTTTGTCAAGTCCAAAGTGGTAAGATAGCGAGCCTTGCCAAGTCGGTCTATAAGGGCATTGGGTATGTGTCAAACTTTGTCACCGCATTAAGCTTCCTGAAGTCGTTACAGAACCTCCAAGTGCCATCCGGTTTTGGGACTAACACGATGGGGCTAGACCAGTCACTATTGGATTCCTCAATGACATCTAGCTCCAACATTTTTTTAACTTCATTGCTGATGTCCTTTCTCCTCGCTTCAGGAATTCGGTATGGTTTGAGCTTGACACGTACCCCAGGTTCAGTAACAACATCATGATGAACTGCTGAAGTCGTGCCAGGTAACTCTGAAAACTTCTCTCTATTCCTTATCAGGAATTCTCTAGTGTCCTGTTGTTGGGAATATGACAGGGTGTCTGGAATCGTGACCTCAGGGATGAGAGGGGACTCAGTACCCATAGGCGTTACTGGGAGAGGCCTTGCAATTAACGCCATTCTATCCTGGGTTTTAACAGGTTTATATGGTAAACCTGTTCGGGCTTCCTTTTTTCTGGTTGATAAACCTTGTAGTTGACCTTCCCAACTCTCTCAATTACTTCAAAGGGACCCGGCCACTTAGCCAGGAACTTGCTCTCAACAGTGGGACCTAGCACCAGGACCCTGTCACCAGGTGAGAAAACACGGAGTTGGGCCCCCCTGTTGTATATTCTCTGTTGGGCTGCCTGGGCCTGCAGTAAGTGTTCTTTTACCATTGGCATGATTGCTGCAATCCTCTCCTGCATTTGAGCAATATGCTCAATGACACTTTTATGGGGTGTCTGTTCTCCCTCCCAAGTTTCTTTGGCTATGTTTAAGAGTCCCCGTGGGTGTCTCCCATAAAGCAACTCAAATGGGGAGTACCCCATAGAGGACTGGGGAACCTCCCCGATGGCAATCATCAAGTATGGTATCAGGAAGTCCCAGTTTTTCCCATCCTTGTCCACAACCTTTTTAAACATGCTCTTTAACGTCTTATTGAAGCATTCCACTAAGCCATCCGTTTGAGGACGATACACTGAGGTTCGCAGCTGCGTCACCTTAAATAACTTGCAGAGCTCCCTAGTTATTCGCGACATAAACAGGGTGCCCTGGTCTGTAAGGGTTTCTTTCGGGATGCCAACCCGACTGAACACCATAAACAGTTCTTTGGCAATGTTTTTAGCAGACGCGGCGCGTAAGGGAACTGCTTCAGAGTAACGGGTAGCATAATCCATGATTACGAGGATATGCTGATGACCCCGGGCAGACTTGGGAAGTGGGCCCACAAGGTCCATGGCAATCCTCTCAAAGGGCACTTCAATGATAGGCAAGGGTACTAAAGGACTTTGGAAGTGGGATAGTGGGGCTGACATCTGACACCCAGGACAGGATTGACAATAATTCTTAATATCTTTCTGTATCCCAGGCCAGTAAAACCTGCGCAACACCCTTTCAGTAGTTTTTTTTTCAACCCCTAAATGGCCTCCTAGCAAGTGGGCAAGTTCTAACACCACCCGTCTGTATGGCTTAGGGACCACCAACTGTTCAACCACTTCATCATTCATTTTACATACACGATATAGTAAATCCTCATTGCTGCTGAAATAAGGAAAACAGGGCCTGTCCCCGGGTTCGACAGGTACATCATTAATCACTATTACATTTTCCCAGGCCCTGGAAAGGGTATGGTCTTTTCTCTGCTCAGTACCAAAATTTTCCTTATGCACATTAAGGTCAGCAAACTCTAACATAGGCTCAGATTTAGCAGACGGCTGTCCGGCTTTACTGGTAGTGGGGACTTCCTCAGGGTCCTCCAGCTCTCCTGCCATAGCAGATAGAGGAAAACCCGGGGAGCCCTGAGAAGAGTCCCCTGAACCCACATTGTCAGTAGCGGCCAGGAATTCTGTCTCTGCGACTGAGTCAGGTACTGCGACCGAGTTGGGATGATCCCACAGTTCCCAAAACTTAGGGAAGTCCCTACCAATGATGGCCTCATGCACCAAGTGGAGAACAAGTCCAACCGGATGGGTCACCGTACCTAAACCAGTTTTAAACTGAACAGTGGTTACAGGATACTCCCGGGTATTCCCATGTATACAGATCACAGCAATATTTTTAGCATGATAATTCACAGGTTCAATCATTTCAGCTGTAACCAAAGTCACTAGACTTCCAGAGTCCAGCAAGGCTGTAATAGGCTTATCATTCACAGGCAAATTGGTTTTCTCATATTTGGTGTTGCAAACATAGACTGCCTTCTAATAGATAAATCACACTGCATTGGTTCATCTGTCAATGGACAATTTGCCGAAACATGTCCCATTTCTTGGCAACGAAAACACTTGACGTTTCCCCAGTTTGGTTTGCTGACAGGCACTGGCTTCCCTTGTTTGAGACGCCAAGCTTCAGTCCTGGCACCAAAAATCCTCCCCCCTATTTCCTTGCCATGCTTACCACCCACTTCTCCTGGAACAGTCTTACCGGTTGGCTGGGGAGACCGTGGCTTTGGGTGGAAAGTCTGTGCAGCTGTAGGGGTGGTGACCAGGTTCTTTGCAGCAAAATACCTTTCAACAAGTTCCACCAGGTGGTTCGCCGAATTGGGGCCTCCTTGACTCACCCACTCCTGCAGGGGAATTGGTAGTGACCTCAGAAACTGGTCCATGACCACACGCTCCACTATTTGTGGCCCAGGCAGGGACTCCGGCTATAACCATTTCCTCACCAGGTGAATTAGGTCGAACATCTGCGATCTTGGGGGCTTCTCGTCTTGGAAGGACCAGCTGTGGACGCGCTGTGCTCGAACTGCCAAAGTGACACCAAGTCGTGCCAGTATTTCCTGTTTGACCTTTTCATAGTCTCCTGCTTCTGCTGACTCCAAATCATAGTAGGCCTTCTGCAATTCCCCAGTAAGCAATGGGGCGACCAGTCCTGCCCACTGGCTTTTAGGCCAACCTTCCCTCTCAGCGGTCCGTTCAAAGGTTAGCAGAAAGGCCTCTGGATCATCATCTGTAGTCATCTTAGACAGAAAGCGAGCCACATGGATGGTTGAAGGCTTGTCTCCAACATTATCAACGTTAGCAGGTGACCACTGTGCTAGTGTCTCCACAACCTCAGACAAGGTTTTCATATCTGCTTTTGCATCAGTGGCTAGCTGTTCAAACAGCCTCTGCGTTTGCTCCTGTGCGATAGCATTAGCTTGTTGTTGTGCAGCATTAGCTTGCTGTAAGGCAGCAATTGTTTTCTGCTGTGCAGCGTTTGCTTGCTTTTGTGCAGCGTTGAGTGCAGCGTTTGTTTTCTGCTGTGCAGCGTTTGCTTGCTGCAATGCAGCGTTTGTTTGCTGTTGTGCAGCATTGTATATCATCAATTGTTTTAGGATTTCCTCCATGTTTAGTCACTCTAGGTACTGAAACAAATGGAGAGGCGCCTCTGGGAGCAATAGTTTTTTTAACAGGGATAACAATTTATTAATAGCTCAATAGTAAAACTCAAATTTTTGTGATAAAATCAGGCATGGTATGCAAGTAAGGAAGTGGTATCTCCTGGTGATGTGCTGTATCATTCTGTGCTCTGGTTAACTTCCGTATAGATGATAATGCCGGCTCAGGAAGGCGGCCTCAGAACGAGGCTTGAGAAGCAGAAGACAGCTGGCTCATGACGGTATCCCCCTGAGCCAGCTGTCTTCTGCTTCTCAAGCCTCGTTCTGAGGCCGCCTTCCTGAGCCGGTGTTCTGCTGAGATGGTTCCCCTTGGCGGATTAGTGCAGATCTGTACTGCGCATGCGCAGCGAAATTTCCGAAAAATTGCCGAACCTAAACAGATGCGAGTGAAGTGTACACCGTGCACGCGCAGTCGGTGTGCGAGACAATGCTCGCGCTACTCTGCAAGGGGAGTCTAACTAAGGGGCGGGTCTATTATTACTCTAGGCAAGGGGCAAAGGAAAAGTAAAAATAAATCGTTTATCTCTGGATATAGAGGAGAGTAATAGAAAACCTGTGTTTTTAGAGTGCTATCTGTGTTTTTTTCTTTCAATTAGGAGTGTATTTTAAAAAAAAAAAAAAAAATTTAAACAAACAAAATCAGCTGTGCGGTGTACACTTCACTGGCATCTGTTTAGGTTCGGCAATTTCCGGAAGATGCCTAGTTGTTCTTACTGCGCCTGCGCAGTACAGAGAGGAACCAATCCGCCAGGGGAACCAACTCGGCAAGACACCGGCATTATCATCTATACGGAAGTTAACCAGAGCACAGAATGACACAGCACAGCACCAGGAGATACCGCTTCCTTACTTGCATACCATGCCTGATTTTATCACAAAAATGTGAGTTTTACTATTGAGCTATTAATAAATTGTTATCCCTGTTAAAAACTATTGCACCCAGAGGCGCCTCTCCATTTGTTTCTTTTCACAGTTCCTGAACACGGTTTCAGTTTTACCTTGAAGGCTGCCCTGTATGCTTACCCCAGGATCCATTCATAGATTTCGTCTCCCACATGGACTGAGCTTTTCAATCTATGGACTTGAAACCTATGTTGTATATACCAAATACTCAATTCAATTTGAAGAACTTATCGAGATATTTTAACATATGCGCATATACTCGTTGTCACTCTAGGTACTGGCCTTTTAAGTAGTAACTTACTACAGCTGCTCGCTGAACTCCACCATATGTAACCTGGGGGACAGGTAGCAGGTAGGGATGAGCCGAACACCCCCGGGTTCGGTTCGCACCAGAACCTTCGAACGGACCGAAAGTTTGCGCGAATTTTCGAACCCTATTCGTTATAATGGACGCGAACGTTCGAAATCAAAATTGCTAATTACAACGGCCAATATGCATGTTAATGTCATAAAACAGGTTTGGGGACCCGGGTCCTGCCCCAGGGGACATATATCAATGCAAAAATAACTTTTAAAAACGAACGTTTTTTCGGGAGCAGTCATTTTAATGATGCATAAAGTGAAAAAAAAAAAGTGAAATTTTCCTTTAAATATGGTACATGGGGGGTGTCTAAAGTATGCCTGTGAAGTGGCATGTGTTTCCCGTGTTTAGAACTGTCCTTGCACAAAATGACATTTGTAAAGGAAAAAAAGAAGCCATTTAAAACCACTTGCGGCTTTAATGTCATGTCTTGTCCTGGCCGCCATATGGCTGAAAATCCTTGAGAAAAATGGCATGGCTACCCCATCACCCCCCCCCCCCCCCCCCCAGCCCCTTTGGGTCTTGTATGGATATTAAGGGGGACCCCGCACCCAAAATAAAACCCTATACCTACAACCCTATATACTCTGAACAGCAGTATATAGGTGGTGCAAACAAGACACGGACTGTAGGTTTGTTCTTAAGTAGAATCTGAACAGGTACATTATGAAGTGTAGCTCCATCCCAAAAAAATCTATTTTTAAGCTTTTTGGAGAACATAGGGAGGGGTTATCCTGTAACATTTGCTGTCTTTGCACATCTGTTCAGAATGACAAATGTTTTTGGAAAAGTGGGGTTTTAATTGAAACAAGGATTGGTGATAAAGCATCAGTAGAGAGGAGATACCTTTTTCCCAAATTAAATCTAACATGATAGAATTTCCCTTCCTAGGGGTAGATTTCCTCTCACTTCCTGTTTTCTCTTTCCGTTTGCAAGTAGGAGTCGTTTGTAAGTTGGATGTTTGAAAGTAGGGGCCTGCGGTATATACTCTGCAGAAATTTGCCCTATTAGATGTTGGTGTAGCCACAAGACTGGTGGGCACAGGAATGGGCCCTGCTGTGAGTTAATAGATCAAGATTTGTACTTGCATGCACCTGTTGAACCGGGCAGAAAAATTGGGCCTTTGGTGGTGGTGGTGGTGGTGGTGGACGGTGTTGCCACAAGACTGTAAGCCCTCACAGTTACTCTTGGTGGGCGCAGGAATGGGCCCTGCTGTGAGTTATTAGATCAAGATTTGTAATTGCATGCACCTGTTGAACAGGGCAGAAAAATTGGGCCTTTGGCGGTGGTGGTGGTGGACGGTGTTGCCACAAGACTTTAGGCCCTCGTAGTTACTCTTGGTGGGCGCAGGAATGGGCCCTGCTGTGAACTATTAGATCAAGATTTGTAATTACACGCCCCTGTTAAACAGGGGCTGAAAAATTGTGCCTTAGGCATTGGTGCTGGTGCCACAACACTGCAACCCCTCACAGATACTGTACTCTTAGCACAGCAATGAGACCTGTTGCAAAGCATTGCCTAAAAATTGTAATTACACCCCCTGTTAAACAGGGGCTGAAAAATTGTGCCTTAGGGCACTGGTGCTGGTGCCCACAACACTGCAACCCCTCACAGATACTGTACTTGGAGCACAGCAATCACACCTGTTGCAAAGCATTGCCTAAAAATTGTAATTACACGCCCCAACAGGGGCTGAAAAATTGTGCCTTAGGCACTGGTGCTGGTGCCACAACACTGCAACCCCTCACAGATACTGTACTTGGAGCACAGCAGTCACACGTGTTGCGAAGCATTTTTTTAAAAAATTGTAAGTACACGCCCCTGTTATACAGGGGCTGAAAAATTGTGCCTTAGGCACTGGTGTGGTGGCATGGATCATTGAGGAGGAGGAAGAGGATAGTTAGTGAACATAACAGGACAGTCACTCAGCATCAGCATAGGCAGTCTTGAAGGGATGTGACATTATAAATTATTCCGTTATATCCGCTTCAGGTGCCTGGTAGCTGGTGGTGATCCAAGACTGATTTATTTTTATGAAGGTCAGTCGATCAACCGAGTCAGTGGACAGGCGCACCCTATGATCGGTGACAAATCCTCCAGCAGCACTGAATGTGCGTTCGGAAAGAACGCTGGAGGCAGGACAGGCCAGTAGCTCAATTGCATACTGTGCAAGCTCTGGCCAGTGATCCATCCTCAGGACCCAGTAAGCCAGAGGATTTTGGGTGGGAAAGGTGTCCAAGTCTGACCTTGCCCCTAGGTATTCCTGCACCATGTATATCAGACGCTGGCGATGGTTGCTGGAACCGATCATACCTTGGGGCTGCGGACTAAAAAATTGTCTGAACGCATCGGTCAGACGTCCACCTTCCCCACCGCTCCTTCTGCTACTGACCGAAGCCTCAGCAACTCATCGTCCAGGACCAGGAGTTTGTAACCTCCCAGTTTCTGGGAACGCATTGCACAGACCTTTCTGCAAGGCCTCCCTGAGATGTCTCATCCTCTGCTCCCTCTGCGACAGCAAGATAAGGTCCACAACCTTACCCTTGTACCGTGGATCAAGGAGAGTGGCCAGCCAGTAATGGTCCCTCTCCTTGATCCGAAGAACACGAGGATCCTTCCGCAGGCTTTGCAGGATCAGGGAGGCCATGCAGCGTAGGTTAGCTGAGGCATTCGGTCCGGAGTCTTCTGGGTCACTGAGGATGACATGATCGCCAGCCACCTCCTCCCAGCCACGTACAAGTCCACTGGTTTGTTGGGACTGTACATCATCCCTAAAATACTGCTGCTGCTGATGCTGAGTGCCAGGCTCCACCTCCATGCTCACACAATCCTCCTCCTCCTCCTCCTCATCCTCTTCCTGTGTGATGGGTGGGACAGAAGGAACACTGTCCGGATAAAGGGGGCCTTGAGAGGCAAGGAAGTCCTCCTCTTCCTGCCTCTGCCCTGTCCATTATCCCACGCAGCGTATGCTCCAACAGGTGGACAAGAGGTACAGTGTCACTGATGCATGCACTGTCACTGCTCACCATCCTCGTGGCCTCCTCAAATGGTGAGAGGACAGTGCATGCATCCCTGATCATGCTCCACTGGCGTGGGGAAAAAAAGCCAAGCTCCCCTGACCCTGTCCTGGTGCCGTAGTCGCAAAGGTACTCATTGATGGCCCTCTGCTGCGTGTGCAGTCGCTGCAGCATGGCCAACGTTGAGTTCCACCTGGTGGGCATGTCACATATTAGGCGGTTCTTGGGCAGGTTCAGCTCCTTATGCAGCTCAGTCAGCCGAGCACTGGCATTATAAGATCGGCGGAAATGCACACAGACTTTCCTGGCCTGCCTCAGGACATCCTGTAAGCCTGGGAACCTGCCCAAGAACCGCTGCACCACCAGGTTGAGGACGTGAGCCATACAGGGCACATGGGTGAGCTGCCCCTGTCGCAGGGCGGAGAGGAGGTTGGTGCCATTGTCAGAAACGACCATTCCTGGCTTAAGCTGGCGTGGCATCAACCACCTCTCGGCCTGCCCCTGCAGAGCTGCCAGAACCTCTGGCCCAGTGTGGTTCCTGTCCCCCAAACACACCAGCGCGGCATGGCATCTTTTTGCCTGCGTACTTGCGTAGCCCCTTGTACGCCTACGGAGCACCGCTGGTTCCGAGGACAGAGCACTGGAGGAAGAAGAAGAGGAGGAGGGGGTGGAGGAGAGAGGTGTGTCACAACCAGTAGCAGTAGTAGCATTTTGGAGGCGTGGTGGCGGAACAACCACCAACACTACTGCACCTTGTCCTGCATCCCTCCCAGCTGCCAATAGAGTGACCCAATGGGCCGTGAAAGAAAGATAACGTCCCTGTCCATGCCTGCTGGACCATGAGTCAGCGGTAATATGCACCTTACCGCTGACCGCCCTGTCCAGCGTGGCATGGACATTGCCTTCCACATGCCGGTAGAGAGACGGAATCGCCTTCCGTGAGAAAAAGTGGCGTTTGGGAACCTGCCACTGAGGAACCGCACATTGAACAAACTCACGGAAGGGGGCCGAGTCTACCAACTGAAAAGGCAGCAGTTGAAGTGCTAGCAATTTAGCCAAGCTAGCATTCAACCGCTGGGCATGTGGATGGCTGGGAGTGTACTTCTTTCGACGGTCCAGCAGCTGGGGCAGGGAAATTTGCCTGCTACAATCGGACGTCGGTGTACTGCAAGTACTTGGTTGTGACACACCTAATTCTACACCTTCAGTCCTCTCAGAGCAGCTTTCAGAGAGGACTGAAGATGTAGTGGGGATGGAGATCCCAGCTGATGAGGAGCAAGGAGAGGTCCGCTTTGTTCTTTGGTGTGGGTCTTTTATGTGTGCTTGCCAACGAGCTGCATGGCAGGTCGACATATGTCTGCTCATGCATGTGGTGCCCAAGCGGCTGATGTTTTGGCCACGCGAGATACGCTTGAGACAAATATTGCAAATAGCAGTGGTGCGATCTGATGCACTCGTCACAAAAAAGGCCCACACCAAAGAACTTTTCTGATAACGTGCAGAGGCAGCGCCCTGCACAGGCGGAGCTCTGCGGTGTGGTACAGTTGCTGTGCTGGCCTCTAGCTGGCCTCCAGGGGGCATCCTGCCTCGTTGGACATGTGACGCCGCATACTCCTCCTCCTCGTCCTCCTCCTCATCCTCTCTCCCTTCAGGCACCCACGTGGAGTCAGTGACCTCATCATCCCCTCCCTCTTCACCACTAGAGCAAACCTGGCAGTAAGCTGCAGCTGGTGGAACAGTACTGCCAGATTGCTGTCCTTCAGCATCCCCTCTCTCTGCGCGTACACTACTGACTTCCTCAAGCTGGGTATCATCATCCGAGCCTTCGAATCGTTGGGCATCCTCCTGGAGCATGTACCCAACACTGTGCTCAAAGAGTTCGGGGGACTCCTCAGGAGGACATGGTGGGTCTAGGGAAGGGGTGGCTGATGATGCCATTGAGTACGCGTTGGCAGCTGCTCTGCCAGTACCCTGAGCCTGGGTGAGAGAGGATGAGGAGGATGAGGAGGGCTTGGTCATCCATTCTACCAAGCCTTCAGCATGATGCGGCTCCACATGTCCAGCTGCCGAAAACAAAGACAAGCGTGTCCCATGGCCACGTGCTGATGACGATGCATGACCACGTCCACGGCCAGCACTGTTGTCTCTAGAAACAGAGCCTGCCTGCCCTGTGTTCTTGCCTCTGCACGCTCTGCCTCTCCTTGGCGGTCTTCCAGCCATTGTAGTCGGTAGTGTATATAGTATAAAAAATAGAGCTCCTATGTGTGCTCACAACACACTGTAGGTCCTATGGGTGCTGACACTAACACACTATAGGTACTATGTGTGCTGCTGACAAGAAAATATAGGAGCTCTGTTTGCTGCCACTAACACACTAGAAGTCCTATGGGTGCTGCTGAGAAGAAAATATAGGAGCTCTGTGTGATGCCACTAACACACTAGAAGTCCTATGGGTGCTTCTGCGAAGAAAATATAGGAGCTCTGTGTGATGCCACTAACACACTAGAAGCCCTGTGGGTGCTGCTGAGAAGAAAATATAGGAGCTCTGTGTGATGCCACTAACACACTAGAAGTCCTATGGGTGCTTTTGGGAAGAAAATATAGGAGCTCTGTGTGATGCCACTAACACACTAGAAGTCCTGTGGGTGCTGCTGAGAAGAAAATATAGGAGCTCTGTGTGATGCCACTAACACACTAGAAGTCCTATGGGTGCTTCTGCGAAGAAAATATAGGAGCTCTGTGTGATGCCACTAACACACTAGAAGTCCTGTGGGTGCTGCTGAGAAGAAAATATAGGAGCTCTGTGTGATGCCACTAACACACTAGAAGTCCTATGGGTGCTTCTGGAAGAAAATATAGGAGCTCTGTGTGATGCCACTAACACACAATTGAAGTCCTATGGGTGCTTCTGTGAAGAAAATATAGGAGCTCTGTGTGATGCCACTAACACACTAGAAGTCCTATGGGTGCTTCTGGAAGAAAATATAGGAGCTCTGTGTGATGCCACTAGCACACAATTGAAGTCCTATGGGTGCTTCTGGGAAGAAAATATAGGAGCTCTGTGTGATGCCACTAACACACTAGAAGTCCTATGGGTGCTTCTGGGAAGAAAATATGGGAGCTCTGTGTGATGCCACTAACACACTAGAAGTCCTATGGGTGCTTCTGGGAAGAAAATATGGGAGCTCTGTGTGATGCCACTAACACACTAGAAGTCCTATGGGTGCTTCTGGGAAGAAAATATGGGAGCTCTGTGTGATGCCACTAACACACTAGAAGTCCTATGGGTGCTTCTGAGAAGAAAATATGGGAGCTCTGTGTGATGCCACTAACACACAATTGAAGTCCTATGGGTGCTTCTGGGAAGAAAATATAGGAGCTCTGTGTGATGCCACTAACACACAATTGAAGTCCTATGGGTGCTTCTGGGAAGAAAATATAGGAGCTCTGTGTGATGCCTCTAACACACTAGAAGTCCTATGGGTGCTTCTGGGAAGAAAATATAGGAGCTCTGTGTGATGCCACTAGCACACAATTGAAGTCCTATGGGTGCTTCTGGGAAGAAAATATAGGAGCTCTGTGTGATGCCACTAACACACTAGAAGTCCTATGGGTGCTTCTGGGAAGAAAATATGGGAGCTCTGTGTGATGCCACTAACACACTAGAAGTCCTATGGGTGCTTCTGGGAAGAAAATATGGGAGCTCTGTGTGATGCCACTAACACACTAGAAGTCCTATGGGTGCTTCTGGGAAGAAAATATGGGAGCTCTGTGTGATGCCACTAACACACTAGAAGTCCTATGGGTGCTTCTGAGAAGAAAATATGGGAGCTCTGTGTGATGCCACTAACACACAATTGAAGTCCTATGGGTGCTTCTGGGAAGAAAATATAGGAGCTCTGTGTGATGCCACTAACACACTAGAAGTCCTATGGGTGCTTCTGGGAAGAAAATATGCGAGCTCTGTGTGATGCCACTAGCACACTAGAAGTCTTATGGGTGCTTCTGGGAAGAAAATATAGGAGCTCTGTGTGATGCCACTAACACACAATTGAAGTCCTATGGGTGCTTCTGGGAAGAAAATATAGGAGCTCTGTGTGATGCCACTAACACACAATTGAAGTCCTATGGGTGCTTCTGGGAAGAAAATATAGGAGCTCTGTGTGATGCCACTAACACACTAGAAGTCCTATGGGTGCTTCTGGGAAGAAAATATAGGAGCTCTGTGTGATGCCACTAACACACAATTGAAGTCCTATGGGTGCTTCTGGGAAGAAAATATAGGAGCTCTGTGTGATGCCACTAACACACTAGAAGTCCTATGGGTGCTTCTGGGAAGAAAATATGGGAGCTCTGTGTGATGCCACTAACACACTAGAAGTCCTATGGGTGCTTCTGGGAAGAAAATATGGGAGCTCTGTGTGATGCCACTAACACACTAGAAGTCCTATGGGTGCTTCTGGGAAGAAAATATGGGAGCTCTGTGTGATGCCACTAACACACTAGAAGTCCTATGGGTGCTTCTGGGAAGAAAATATAGGAGCTCTGTGTGATGCCACTAACACACAATTAAAGTCCTATGGGTGCTTCTGGGAAGAAAATATAGGAGCTCTGTGTGATGCCACTAACACACAATTGAAGTCCTATGGGTGCTTCTGGGAAGAAAATATAGGAGCTCTGTGTGATGCCACTAACACACTAGAAGTCCTATGGGTGCTTCTGGGAAGAATATATGGGAGCTCTGTGTGATACCACTAACACACAATTGAAGTCCTATGGGTGATTCTGGGAAGAAAATATGGGAGCTCTGTGTGATGCCACTAACACACTAGAAGTCCTATGGGTGCTTCTGGGAAGAAAATATCGGAGCTCTGTGTGATGCCACTAACACACAATTGAAGTCCTATGGGTGCTTCTGGGAAGAAAATATGGGAGCTCTGTGTGATGCCACTAACACACTAGAAGTCCTATGGGTGCTTCTGGGGAGAAAATATGGGAGCTCTGTGTGATGCCACTAACACACTAGAAGTCCTATGGGTGCTTCTGGGAAGAAAATATGGGATCTCTGTGTGATGCCACTAACACACTAGAAGTCCTATGGGTGCTTCTGGGAAGAAAATATGGGAGCTCTGTGTGATGCCACTAACACACTAGAAGTCCTATGGGTGCTTCTGGGAAGAAAATATGGGAGCTCTGTGTGATGCCACTAACACACTAGAAGTCCTATGGGTGCTTCTGGGAAGAAAATATGGGAGCTCTGTGTGATGCCACTAACACACAATTGAAGTCCTATGGGTGCTTCTGGGAAGAAAATATGGGAGCTCTGTGTGATGCCACTAACACACTAGAAGTCCTATGGGTGCTTCTGGGAAGAAAATATGGGAGCTCTGTGTGATGCCACTAACACACTAGAAGTCCTATGGGTGCTTCTGGGAAGAAAATATGGGAGCTCTGTGTGATGCCACTAACACACTAGAAGTCCTATGGGTGCTTCTGGGAAGAAAATATGGGAGCTCTGTGTGATGCCACTAACACACTAGAAGTCCTATGGGTGCTTCTGGGAAGAAAATATGGGAGCTCTGTGTGATGCCACTAACACACTAGAAGTCCTATGGGTGCTTCTGGGAAGAAAATATGGGAGCTCTGTGTGATGCCACTAACACACTAGAAGTCCTATGGGTGCTTCTGGGAAGAAAATATGGGAGCTCTGTGTGATGCCACTAACACAATAGAAGTCCTATGGGTGCTTCTGGGAAGAAAATATAGGAGCTCTGTTTGCTGCCACTAACACACTAGAAGTCCTATGGGTGCTTTTGGGGTGCAATGCTGTGCTAACAGCACTGCGGTTGGTACTACTGAAATACTGTACTAACAGTAAAACACGCACCAGACTAATCCCCAGCAGCAGCTAATAACACACTAACCAGCAGCAATGGACGATCAATGACAGGTAGCAATGGTTTAGCAAATAAATAGCCAATGGTTTAGCAAAGAAGAGCAAATCTTTCTGTAGCAATGAATCAAGCAAAGACACAGAATCAGCCTGATCTCTCCTAAAGCCGGAACTCATGTGACCGGCGCCGACGGCGTGGCGGCCTTTTAAATGGTGGGGCGTGTACTAAAGCCCCTGAGCTTTAATTGGCTACAGGCGTCCTGCCTGTAGCCAATTATTGCTCTCCGAGTTTCCGGCGCTGTGATTGGCCAAGCATGCGGGGTCACAGTGCATGCTTGGCCAATCATCAGCCAGCAATGCACTGCGCCGGCCGCGCCGGCCGCAATGCATTACAGGGCCGCTCGCATCACACGAATGTGATGCGAACGGCCCAAATAGTTCTGGGCTCGCCGAGCGAGCGAACGCCCGGTGCTCGATGCGAACGTGGGTTCGCATCGAGCACCGGGCCCATATCTAGTAGCAGGTACAAAGCTCCCTGGGATGAGCTGTATAGAGTTTCTAAAGTGTTTTACCAACCTTTAGCTCCTCACAAACCATCACATGTCTGTGTGTCCCAGGCAGAGAGCAAAGGCTGTCTGCTCAGGTGAGCTTAAATTAGCCCGGGAAAGAGGAGTAAGATCAGAACTGGATCATGTATCAGAGACCTCTGAATGTGTATGAGAGGAGCCTGGGAGATGTATAAATCCCAAACAAGACTTCTCCTGGCTCTCTCTGGGATGCTCTGCTACAATATATATATGCCTCTTTCCTTCATCACTATTTCATCCCCCCATCCTCGTTCTATCTTCTCCCTCAGCTTATCACCCCACCCCATATTCCATATGTTGGTAATTTAATGCCTCCCCTTGCTAGATCCAATCTCCTATTGGTGACCACTGACATTATGTATCCAGAGATATATCTTGACTGTTGCTATGTCCAAAATTCCTTTAATAAATAATGATAATAAAAAATAAAAAAAAGAAGTAATGCATATGTAAAGCAGTAAGCCTCGCTGTGGGATATCCATCCGTATAGCTGTGTTCGTGCAGTCCTGGATCTTGGCCGCACTGGGAATCTGGATCCCGGACGAATCTGGGGTGGACATGTGATTCCCCCATTGTGTTGTGAATTATGATTTGTTGTACAGAGTAACCAAAGAGAACAATTACAGTATGTAATTAAACAATTGGTGGTACCGCAGCATTTCAGGCTCAAAGTGTTATGCAGCATACATGGCTCATGCTCTTGCGCTTGAGAGTCACCTCAGTGCAGCTTAAACTTAGTAATGGGGTTTTCAGCGGTTGTACTGGTTTAGAATGTACAGAGAAATTAAGGACTTTTGTGAGTCGTGTCAAGCCTATCAAATTCTGTAACAGCCCAACACCCCATTTTTGGAGCCCACTGGTTTCATATTATCAAAGTGCCTTTTGATATTATAGCCATGGACTTGGTGGGTCCCTTAGTAAAGTAAGCTAGAGGACACCAATATATTTTAG
>CM053034.1:142759350-142821850 GCA_028564925.1 Lithobates sylvaticus
TGTGATATATCTTTTAAGATATGAAAAACGGTTTTCCAGAATCCCTGGACATGGGTACATTCCCAAAATATGTGAAACATGTTTCCCGTGTTAGAATTACATCTCCAGCACTTGTTAGATACTGTGGGATAAAAGGGCGCTAGACGAGAAGGAGTTAAGTACCATCTAAGTGATATTTTTTGAGTTTGTTCCCATAATGCAGAACTTTTCGTGGTTTTGTATATACTACGTAATGCTTGTTCCCATTGCGATTCAGTGTAAGACATTGCTAGCTCTTTTTCCCAATGAGTATGTGATGCTGATTTAGTAAATATACGTTTTTGGTTGAGTGTATTGTATACAAGAGAAATACCTTTTTGTTTAGGAGAGACTGAATGTAGGTGATTCCATATTACTGATGAAATCGTATATAAAAGAGGTTTAATTTTCATAAGGCATTTTAAAAGTCTTGAGTATGCTATAAAGTCCGTTTGGGGTAAATGGAATTCGGATTGTAGGACATAAAAAGATTTAGGACATGAATCCTTAAACAATTGATTTATGGTTGTAATTTTCCTACTATACCAATGGATTGGAAATACTTCAGGTGAAATGTGATGTAGAACTTCTACAGGTATCTGTATCTGTGAGGTGGTAGGTTCTTGATGAATATTTTGGGTTAGAATTTTCCAAGCTCTGACCGTGGCTGTCATGGTAGGGGGGATTGCTTTTGGCAATTTAGTACCTAATGGTGTGCTCAGTAGCCAAGTTTTTCAACTAGGACTCAGTAATAAGGAAAGTTCTATGACGCACCAACTTTTGTTTGGAGTTTGCTGGAACCATTCATATGCTTGAGCTATGATCGCCGCAGTATGATAGTCTGCAAAGTCTATGGAACCCGATCCTCCCGCTAGTTTGTGTTTCCTTAATATAGAGTGGGCACATCTGGGTTTTGTACCATGCCATAGACAACGATTAAGTATAGTTTGAAGCGATGTGAAGTAATATTTGGGAATAGGGATGGGGATGGTCCTAAAGAGATATAAAATTTGGGGTAAATGCATCATCTTGAACACTGCCAATCTACCAGACCATGACAGTTCCATTTTAGCTATTTTATGAGAGTCAATATGAAGTTTATCTAATAAAGGTTTGAAGTTAGATGTAAATAGAAGTTTAGTAGATCTAGTGAGTTGGATTCCTAGGTAAGAAATGCTATGTTCAGACCATGTGAAGGGGTATTGGGCTTGTAGTAGTAGTTTAGTGGTGGAATCTAATTTGAGGTCTAAAATATGCGATTTGGTGACATTTAGTTTGTAATAGGAAACACGACCAAACCATTCTAAAGTGTCACGTGCTGCAGCTAGTGAGGAGGTAGGATTTGACAATATTAGAATCACATCGTCAGCAAAAAGACTAATCTTGTGAGTGGTGTTGCCAATAGTTATACCCGAGATTTTTGAGTTTGTACGTATGTGTTCTGCCAAGGGTTCTATTGTTAGGTCGAAGATTAAGGGCGATAATGGGCAGCCCTGACGGGTACCGTTCGATATTTGAAATGGATGGGAGAGCATATTAGCTGAAAATACTTGAGCAGCTGGGCAGGTGTATAGTGCCATGATGGCATTATAAATGTTATTTTTAAACCCAAATTTTGTGAGCACTTTCTGCAAATAAGTCCAGTGCACCCGATCGAATGCCTTCTCCGCATCCAAAGAAAGAAGCAGAGAAGGCGTTCGGTGCTCGATGCGAACCCACGTTCGCATCGAGCACCGGGCGTTCGCTCGCTCGGCGAGCCCAGAACTATTTTGGCCGCTCGCATCACGTTCGTGTGATGCGAGCGGCCCCGCAATGCATTGCGGCCGGCGCGGCCGGCGCAGTGCATTGCTGGCTGATGATTGGCCAAGCATGCACTGTGACCCCCCCGCATGCTTGGCCAATCACAGCCCCGGAAACTCGAAGAGCCATAATTGGCTACAGGCAGGACGCCTGTAGCCAATTACAGCTCAGGGGCTGTAGTACACGCCCCCCCCTATAAAAGGCCGCCACGCCGTCTGCGCCGGTCACATGCTGTTCCGGCGTAGATTGAGCAGGCTAGATCTGTGACACTCTGCTGCATTTAGTTAGTTAGAGAGATTTACTTAGAGAGATTGAGTTAGATAGATTCAGTTACAAAGATTGATTGAGAAAGAGGGGCTTGTAGTGTGTTCGTGGCAGGCAGGCAGAGCTCCTATATTTTGTTCCCAGAAGCACCTATAGGACTTGTAGTGTGTTCGTGGCAGGCAGGCAGAGCTCCTATATTTTGTTCCCAGAAGCACCTATAGGACTTGTAGTGTGTTCGTGGCAGGCAGGCAGAGTTCCTATATTTTGTTCCCAGAAGCACCTATAGGACTTGTAGTGTGTTCGTGGCAGGCAGGCAGAGCTCCTATATTTTGTTCCCAGAAGCACCTATAGGACTTGTAGTGTGTTCGTGGCAGGCAGGCAGAGCTCCTATATTTTGTTCCCAGAAGCACCTATAGGACTTGTAGTGTGTTCCTGGCAGGCAGGCAGGCAGAGCTCCTATATTTTTCTTCCCAGAAGCACCTATAGGACTTGAAGTGTGTTAGTCCCATCACACAGAGATCATATTTTGTTCCCAGAAGCACCTATAGGACTTGAAGTGTGTTAGTCCCATCACACAGAGCTATATTTTTTTCCCAGAAGCACCTATAGGACTTGAAGTGTGTTAGTCCCATCACACAGAGATCTATATTTTGTTCCCAGAAGCACCTATAGGACTTGAAGTGTGTTAGTCCCATCACACAGAGAGCATATATTTTCTTCCCAGAAGCACCTATAGGACTTGAAGTGTGTTAGTCCCATCACACAGAGATATATTTTGTTCCCAGAAGCACCTATAGGACTTGAAGTGTGTTAGTCCCATCACACAGAGCTATATTTTTCTTCCCAGAAGCACCTATAGGACTTGAAGTGTGTTAGTCCCATCACACAGAGAGCATATATTTTGTTCCCAGAAGCACCTATAGGACTTGAAGTGTGTTAGTCCCATCACACACACAGAGACATATATTTTGTTCCCAGAAGCACCTATTAGGACTTGAAGTGTGTTAGTCCCATCACACAGAGAGCATATATTTTGTTCCCAGAAGCACCTATAGGACTTGAAGTGTGTTAGTCCCATCACACACAGAGCTATATTTTCTTCCCAGAAGCACCTATAGGACTTGAAGTGTGTTTAGTCCCATCACACAGACATATATTTTCTTCCCAGAAGCACCTTTAGGACTTGAAGTGTGTTAGTCCCATCACACAGACAGCCTATATTTTGTTCCCAGAAGCACCTATAGGACTTGAAGTGTGTTAGTCCCATCACACAGAGAGCATATATTTTTTTCCCAGAAGCACCAATAGGACTTGAAGTGTGTTAGTCCCATCACACAGAGAGCATATATTTTGTTCCCAGAAGCACCTATAGGACTTGAAGTGTGTTAGTCCCATCACACACACAGATCAGATATTTTGTTCCCAGAAGCACCTATAGGACTTGAAGTGTGTTAGTCCCATCACACACAGAGCTATATTTTTGTTCCCAGAAGCACCTATAGGACTTGAAGTGTGTTAGTCCCATCACACAGAGATCATATATTTTTTCCCAGAAGCACCTATAGGACTTGAAGTGTGTTAGTCCCATCACACAGATCACACAGAGCTATATTTTGTTCCCAGAAGCACCTATAGGACTTGAAGTGTGTTAGTCCCATCACACACACAGATCTATATTTTCTTCCCAGAAGCACCTATAGGACTTGAAGTGTGTTAGTCCCATCACACAGAGAGCTATATTTTGTTCCCAGAAGCACCTATAGGACTTGAAGTGTGTTAGTCCCATCACACACACCTATATTTTCTTCCCAGAAGCACCTATAGGACTTGAAGTGTGTTAGTCCCATCACACAGAGAGCATATATTTTTTTCCCAGAAGCACCTATAGGACTTGAAGTGTGTTAGTCCCATCACACAGAGATCAGATATTTTGTTCCCAGAAGCACCTATAGGACTTGAAGTGTGTTAGTCCCATCACACAGAGAGCATATATTTTGTTCCCAGAAGCACCTATAGGACTTGAAGTGTGTTAGTCCCATCACACAGAGATATATATTTTGTTCCCAGAAGCACCTATAGGACTTGAAGTGTGTTAGTCCCATCACACAGAGATCATATATTTTGTTCCCAGAAGCACCTATAGGACTTGAAGTGTGTTAGTCCCATCACACAGAGAGCTATATTTTTTTCCCAGAAGCACCTATAGGACTTGAAGTGTGTTAGTCCCATCACACAGAGATCATATATTTTTTCCCCAGAAGCACCTATAGGACTTGAAGTGTGTTAGTCCCATCACACACAGAGCTATATTTTTTCCCAGAAGCACCTATAGGACTTGAAGTGTGTTAGTCCCATCACACAGAGCTATATTTTTTTCCCAGAAGCACCTATAGGACTTGAAGTGTGTTAGTCCCATCACACACAGATCTATATTTTGTTCCCAGAAGCACCTATAGGACTTGAAGTGTGTTAGTCCCATCACACACAGAGCTATATTTTTTCCCAGAAGCACCTATAGGACTTGAAGTGTGTTAGTCCCATCACACAGAGAGCATATATTTTGTTCCCAGAAGCACCTATAGGACTTGAAGTGTGTTAGTCCCATCACACAGAGATCTATATTTTGTTCCCAGAAGCACCTATAGGACTTGAAGTGTGTTAGTCCCATCACACACAGATCTCATATATTTTGTTCCCAGAAGCACCTATAGGACTTGAAGTGTGTTAGTCCCATCACACAGAGCTCCTATATTTTCTTCCAGAAGCACCTATAGGACTTGAAGTGTGTTAGTCCCATCACACAGAGCTATATTTTTTCCCAGAAGCACCTATAGGACTTGAAGTGTGTTAGTCCCATCACACACAGAGCTATATTTTCTTTCCAGAAGCACCCCATAGGACTTGAAGTGTGTTAGTCCCATCACACACAGAGCTATATTTTTTTTCCCAGAAGCACCTATAGGACTTGAAGTGTGTTAGTCCCATCACACACAGAGCTATATTGTGTTCCCAGAAGCACCCATAGGACTTGAAGTGTGTTAGTCCCATCACACACACAGAGCTATATTTTCTTCAGAAGCACCCATAGGACTTGAAGTGTGTTAGTGGCATCACACAGAGCTCCTATATTTTCTTTGCAGAAGCACCATAGGACTTCTAGTGTGTTAGTCCATCACACAGAGCTCCTATATTTTTTTCCCAGCAGCAGCACCCACAGGACTTGAAGTGTGTTAGTGGCATCACACAGAGCTCCTATATTTTCTTTGCAGAAGCACCCATAGGACTTCTAGTGTGTTAGTGGCATCACACAGAGCTCCTATATTTTCTTTGCAGAAGCACCCACAGGACTTCTAGTGTGTTAGTGGCATCACACAGAGCTCCTATATTTTCTTCACAGAAGCACCCACAGGACTTCTAGTGTGTTAGTGGCATCACACAGAGCTCCTATATTTTCTTTGCAGAAGCACCCATAGGACTTCTAGTGTGTTAGTGGCATCACACAGAGCTCCTATATTTTCTTCTCAGAAGCACCCACAGGACTTCTAGTGTGTTAGTGGCATCACACAGAGCTCCTATATTTTCTTCCCAGAAGCACCCATAGGACTTCTAGTGTGTTAGTGGCATCACACAGAGCTCCTCTATTTTTTTTGCAGAAGCACCCATAGGGACTTCTAGTGTGTTAGTGGCATCACACAGAGCTCCTCTATTTTCTTTGCAGAAGCACCCATAGGACTTCTAGTGTGTTAGTGGCATCACACAGAGCTCCTCTATTTTCTTTGCAGAAGCACCCACAGGACTTCTAGTGTGTTAGTGGCATCACACAGAGCTCCTCTATTTTTCTTTGCAGAAGCACCCATAGGACTTCTAGTGTGTTAGTGGCATCACACAGAGCTCCTCTATTTTCTTTGCAGAAGCACCCACAGGACTTCTAGTGTGTTAGTGGCATCACACACAGAGCTCCTCTATTTTCTTTGCAGAAGCACCCACAGGACTTCTAGTGTGTTAGTGGCATCACACAGAGCTCCTCTATTTTCTTTGCAGAAGCACCCATAGGACTTCTAGTGTGTTAGTTGCATCACACAGAGCTCCTATATTTTCTTTGCAGCAGCACCCACAGGACTTCTAGTGTGTTAGTGGCATCACACAGAGCTCCTCTATTTTCTTTGCAGAAGCACCCACAGGACTTCTAGTGTGTTAGTGGCATCACACAGAGCTCCTCTATTTTCTTTGCAGAAGCACCCACAGGACTTCTAGTGTGTTAGTGGCATCACACAGAGCTCCTCTATTTTCTTTGCAGAAGCACCCACAGGACTTCTAGTGTGTTAGTGGCATCACACAGAGCTCCTCTATTTTCTTTGCAGAAGCACCCACAGGACTTCTAGTGTGTTAGTGGCATCACACAGAGCTCCTCTATTTTCTTTGCAGAAGCACCCACAGGACTTCTAGTGTGTTAGTGGCATCACACAGAGCTCCTCTATTTTCTTTGCAGAAGCACCCACAGGACTTCTAGTGTGTTAGTGGCATCACACAGAGCTCCTCTATTTTTTTTCAGAAGCACCCACAGGACTTCTAGTGTGTTAGTGGCATCACACAGAGCTCCTCTATTTTCTTTGCAGAAGCACCCACAGGACTTCTAGTGTGTTAGTGGCATCACACAGCTCCTCTATTTTCTTTGCAGAAGCACCCACAGGACTTCTAGTGTGTTAGTGGCATCACACACAGCTCCTCTATTTTCTTTGCAGAAGCACCCACAGGACTTCTAGTGTGTTAGTGGCATCACACAGAGCTCCTCTATTTTCTTTGCAGAAGCACCCACAGGACTTCTAGTGTGTTAGTGGCATCACACAGAGCTCCTCTATTTTCTTTGCAGAAGCACCCATAGGACTTCTAGTGTGTGTTAGTGGCATCACACAGAGCTCCTCTATTTTCTTTGCAGCAGCACCCACAGGACTTCTAGTGTGTTAGTGGCATCACACAGAGCTCCTCTATTTTCTTTGCAGAAGCACCCATAGGACTTCTAGTGTGTTAGTGGCATCACACAGAGCTCCTATATTTTCTTCTCAGCAGCACCCACAGGACTACCGACTACAATGGCTGGAAGACCGCCAAGGGGAGGCAGAGCGTGCAGAGCCAAGAACACAGGGCAGGCAGGCTCTGTTTCTAGTGGACGTGGCCGTGGACGTGGACGTGGACGTGCATCGTCATCAGCACGTGGCCATGGGACACGCGCGTCTTTGTTTTCGGCAGCTGGACATGTGGAGCCGCATCATGCTGAAGGCTTGGTAGAATGGATGACCAAGCCCTCCTCATCCTCCTCATCCTCTCTCACCCAGGCTCAGGGTACTGACAGAGCATCATCAGCCACCCCTTCCCTAGACCCACCATGTCCTCCTGAGGAGTCCCCCGAACTCTTTGAGCACAGTGTTGGGTACATGCTCCAGGAGGATGCCCAACGATTCGAAGGCTCGGATGATGATACCCAGCTTGAGGAATCTGGCAGTACTGTTCCACCAGCTGCAGCTTACTGCCAGGTTTGCTCTAGTGGTGAAGAGGGAGGGGATGATGAGGTCACTGACTCCACGTGGGTGCCTGAAGGGAGAGAGGATGAGGAGGAGGACGAGGAGGAGGAGGATGCGGCGTCACATGTCCAACGAGGCAGGATGCCCCCTGGAGGCCAGGTAGAGGCCAGCACAGCAACTGTACAACACCGCAGAGCTCCGCCTGTGCAGGGCGCTGCCTCTGCACGTTATCAGAAAAGTTCTTTGGTGTGGGCCTTTTTTGAGACGAGTGCAGCAGATCGCACCACTGCTATTTGCAATATTTGTCTCAAGCGTATCTCGCGTGGCCAAAACATCAGCCGCTTGGGCACCACAAGCATGACCAGACATATGGCGACCTGCCATGCAGCTCGTTGGCAGGCACACATAAAAGACCCACACCAAAGAACTAAGCGGACCTCTCCTTGCTCCTCCTCAGCTGGGATCTCCATCCCCACTACACCTTCAGTCCTCTCTGAAAGCTGCTCTGAGAGGACTGAAGGTGTAGAATTAGGTGTGTCACAACCAAGTACTTGCAGTACACCGACGTCCGATTGCAGCAGGCAAATTTCCCTGCCCCAGCTGCTGGACCGTAGAAAGAAGTACACTCCCAGCCATCCACATGCCCAGCGGTTGAATGCTAGCCTGGCTAAATTGCTAGCACTTCAACTGCTGCCTTTTCAGTTGGTAGACTCGGCCCCCTTCCGTGAGTTTGTTCAATGTGCGGTTCCTCAGTGGCAGGTTCCCAAACGCCACTTTTTCTCGCGGAAGGCGATTCCGTCTCTCTACCGGCATGTGGAGGGCAATGTCCATGCCTCGCTGGACAGGGCGGTCAGCGGTAAGGTGCATATTACCGCTGACTCATGGTCCAGCAGGCATGGACAGGGACGGTACCTTTCTTTCACGGCCCATTGGGTCACTCTATTGGCAGCTGGGAGGGATGCAGGACAAGGTGCAGTAGTGTTGGAGGTTGTTCCGCCACCACGCCTCCAAAACGCTACTACTGCTACTGGTTGTGACACACCTCTCTCCTCCACCCCCTCTCTTCTTCTTCCTCCAGTGCTCTGTCCTTGGAACCAGCGGTGCTCCGTAGGCGTACAAGGGGCTACGCAAGTACGCAGGCAAAAAGATGCCATGCCGTGCTTGCGCTGGTGTGTTTGGGGGACAGGAGCCACACTGGGCCAGAGGTTCTGGCAGCTCTGCAGGGGCAGGCCGAGAGGTGGTTGACGCCACGTCAGCTTAAGCCAGGAATGGTCGTTTCTGACAATGGCACCAACCTCCTCTCCGCCCTGCGACAGGGGCAGCTCACCCATGTGCCCTGCATGGCTCACGTCCTCAACCTGGTGGTGCAGCGGTTCTTGGGCAGGTTCCCAGGCTTACAGGATGTCCTGAGGCAGGCCAGGAAAGTCTGTGTGCATTTCCGCCGATCTTATAATGCCAGTGCTCGGCTGACTGAGCTGCAAAAGGAGCTGAACCTGCCCAAGAACCGCCTAATATGTGACATGCCCACCAGGTGGAACTCAACGTTGGCCATGCTGCAGCGACTGCACACGCAGCAGAGGGCCATCAATGAGTACCTTTGCGACTACGGCACCAGGACAGGGTCAGGGGAGCTTGGTTTTTTTTCCCCACGTCAGTGGAGCATGATCAGGGATGCATGCACTGTCCTCTCACCATTTGAGGAGGCCACGAGGATGGTGAGCAGTGACATTGCATGCATCAGTGACACTGTCCCTCTTGTCCACCTGTTGGAGCATACGCTGCGTGGGATAATGGACAGGGCACTTGAGGCAGAACAGAGGCAGGAAGAGGAGGACTTCCTTGCCTCTCAAGGCCCCCTTTATCCGGACAGTGTTCCTTCTGTCCCACCCATCACACAGGAAGAGGATGAGGGAGGAGGAGGAGGAGGAGGAGGAGGAGGATTGTGTGAGCATGGAGGTGGAGCCTGGCACTCAGCATCAGCAGCAGCAGTCTTTTAGGGATGATGTACAGTCCCAACAAACCAGTGGACTTGTACGTGGCTGGGAGGAGGTGGCTGGCGATCATGTCATCCTCAGTGACCCAGAAGACTCCGGACCGAATGCCTCAGCTAACCTACGCTGCATGGCCTCCCTGATCCTGCAAAGCCTGCGGAAGGATCCTCGTGTTCTTCGGATCAAGGAGAGGGACCATTACTGGCTGGCCACTCTCCTTGATCCGCGGTACAAGGGTAAGGTTGCGGACCTTATCTTGCCGTCGCAGAGGGAGCAGAGGATGAGACATCTCAGGGAGGCCTTGCAGAAAGGTCTGTGCAACGCGTTCCCAGAAACTGGGAGGCTACAAACTCCTGGTCCTGGGCGACGAGTTGCTGAGGCTTCGGTCAGTGGCAGAAGGAGCGGTGGGGAAGGTGGACGTCTGACCGATGCGTTCAGACAATTTTTTAGTCCGCACCCCAAGGTATGATCGGTTCCAGCAACCATCGCCAGCGTCTGATATACATGGTGCAGGAATACCTTGGGGCAAGGTCAGACTTGGACACCTTTCCCACCGAAAATCCTCTGGCTTACTGGGTCCTGAGGATGGATCACTGGCCAGAGCTTGCACAGTATGCAATTGAGCTACTGGCCTGTCCTGCCTCCAGCGTTCTTTCCGAACGCACATTCAGTGCTGCTGGAGGATTTGTGACCGATCATAGGGTGCGCCTGTCCACCGCCTCGGTTGATCGACTGACCTTCATCAAAATGAATCAGTCTTGGATCACCACCAGCTACCAGGCACCTGAGGCGGATATAACCGAATAATTTTTAATGTCACATCCCTTCAAGACTGCCTATGCTGATGCTGAGTGACTGTCCTCTTATGTTCACTGACTATCCTCTTCCTCCTCCTCAATGATCCATGCCACCACACCAGTGCCTAAGGCACAATTTTTCAGCCCCCGTTTAACAGGGGCGTGTACTTACAATTTTTATAAAAAAAAAATGCTTCGCAACACGTGTGACTGCTGTGCTCCAAGTACAGTATCTGTGAGGGGGTTGCAGTGTTGTGGCACCAGCACCAGTGCCTAAGGCACAATTTTTCAGCCCCTGTTTAACAGGGGCGTGTACTTACAATTTTTTAAAAAAATGCTTCGCAACACGTGTGACTGCTGTGCTCCAAGTACAGTATCTGTGAGGGGTTTGCAGTGTTGTGGCACCACCAGTGCCTAAGGCACAATTTTTCAGCCCCTGTTTAACAGGGGCGTGTACTTACAATTTTTTAAAAAAAAAATGCTTCGCAACACGTGTGACTGCTGTGCTCAAGTACAGTATCTGTGAGGGGTTGCAGTGTTGTGGCACCAGCACCAGTGCCTAAGGCACAATTTTTCAGCCCCTGTTTAACAGGGGCGTGTACTTACAATTTTTTAAAAAAAAAAATGCTTCGCAACACGTGTGACTGCTGTGCTCCAAGTACAGTATCTGTGAGGGGTTGCAGTGTTGTGGCACCAGCACCAGTGCCTAAGGCACAATTCTTCAGCCCCTGTTTAACAGGGGCGGGTACTTACAATTTTTTAAAAAAATGCTTCGCAACACGTGTGACTGCTGTGCTCCAAGTACAGTCTGTGTGAGGGGTTGCAGTGTTGTGGCACCAGCACCAGTGCCTAAGGCACAATTTTTCAGCCCCTGTTTAACAGGGGCGGGTAATTACAAATCTTGATCTAATAGTTCACAGCAGGGCCCATTCCTGCGCCCACCAAGAGTAACTATGAGGGCCTACAGTCTTGTGGCAACACCGTCCACCACCACCGCCAAAGGCCAATTTTTCTGCCCTGTTCATCAGGTGCTTGCAATTACAAATCTTGATCTAATAACTCACAGCAGGGCCCATTCCTGCGCCCACCAAGAGTAACTATGAGGGCCTACAGTCTTGTGGCAACACCGTCCACCACCACCGCCAAAGGCCCAATTTTTCTGCCCTGTTCATCAGGTGCTTGCAATTACAAATCTTGATCTAATAACTCACAGCAGGGCCCATTCCTGCGCCCACCAAGAGTAACTATGAGGGCCTACAGTCTTGTGGCAACACCGTCCACCACCACCACCCCCAAAGGCCCAATTTTTCTGCCCTGTTCAACAGGTGCTTGCAATTACAAATCTTGATCTAATAACTCACAGCAGGGCCCATTCCTGCGCCCACCAAGAGTAACTGTGAGAGCTTACAGTCTTGTGGCAACACCGTCCACCACCACCACCACCCCCCCCCCCAATTTTTCTGCCCTGTTCAACAGGTGCATGCAATTACAAATCTTGATCTATTAACTCACAGCAGGGCCCATTCCTGTGCCCAGTCTTGTGGCTACACCAACATCTAATAGGGCAAATTTCTGCAGAGTATATACGCCAGGCCCCTACTTTCAAACATCCAACTTACAAATGACTCCTACTTGCAAATGGAAAGAGAAAACAGGAAGTGAGAGGAAATCTACCCCTAGGAAGGGAAATTCTATCCTGTTAGATTTAATTTGGGAAAAAGGTATCTCCTCTCTACTGATACTTTATCACCAATCCTTGTTTCAATTAAAACCCCACTTTTTCCAAAAACATTTGTCATTGGGACGGAAAGTGAGGTGACATGTTCTGAACAGATGTGCAAAGACAGCAAATGTTACAGGGGTGATAACCCCTCCCTATGTTCTCCAAAAAGCTTAAAAATAGATTTTTTTGGGATGGAGCTACACTTCATAATGTACCTGTTCAGATTCTACTTAAGAACAAACCTAAAGCCGCAAGTGGTTTTAAATGGCTTCTTTTTTTCCTTTACAAATGTCATTTTGTGCAAGGACAGTTCTAAACACGGGAAACACATGCCACTTCACAGGCATACTTTAGACCCCCCCAGGTACCATATTTAAAGGAAAATTTCACTTTTTTTTTTTCACTTTATGCATCATTAAAATGACTGCTCCCGAAAAAACGTTAGTTTTTAAAAGTTCTTTTTGCATTGATATATGTCCCCTGGGGCAGGACCCGGGTCCCCAAACCTGTTTTATGACATTAACATGCATATTGGCCGTTGTAATTAGCACTTTTGATTTCGAACGTTCGCGTCCATTATAACGTATAGGGTTCGAAAATTCGCGCGAACTTTCGGTCGTTCGAAGGTTCTGGTGCGAACCGAACCCGGGGGTGTTCGGCTCATCCCTAATGCGGAGGATGATGCCGCCTGATTGAAAAATGTCATCATATGTGGAATCAAATAAGTGGAGAATTGTTTAAAGTACTCCCCCTTGAGACCGTCTGGTCCCGGGGCTTTGTTACAAGGTAGTGATGAAATGGTATCTATAAGTTCTGGTGCAGAAAAAGGAGCGTTTAAGTAAGTCAATTGTGAATCTGTGAGAGTAGGAAGGTTAATTTGATCAAGAAAATCATCTATTTCCTCGGGGGAAGGTTGGTGAGTTGCAGGTTCATTTTTAAGATTATATAAGTCTCTATAATAGTCACTAAAAGCGTTTGCTATATCTTGGGGGTTAGATAATTTCTTTTTTGAGTGTGGATGGAATAGATGGGGAATTCTAGATTTGGTTCTAGCGCCTTTGATGCGTTGTGCTAATTTTTTACCGGCTTTATTTGATGTGGAATAAGAGGTGGCTTTAAATTTGCGTTGCATATGTTCGTATGTATGTAGAAGAAGTGACCTAAGTTCCTGTCTAAAGCCCCATACACACGCGCGGATTATCCGAGGACCAGGTCCGTCGGATCATGTCCGTCGTACTTTGTCCGATGTTGGTTTTGCGTACACACGGTCGGACAAAGTTTTCAGAAAATCCGATCATTCTGAACGTGGTGACGTTTGTTGCCTACGACGGGACTACGTAGAGGCTAGTAGCCAATAGCTTTGGTCTTGTAATGTGATCTGAGCATGCGTAGCACTTTGTCCGTCGGAATTCGCTACACACGATCGGATTTGGTGTGATCGGACTTTGTTGTCAAAAAATCTATCCAGCAGGAGATAGGACTTTGTCCGTCAGACAATCCGATGGAAACTGTCCGATGGTGCCTACACACGGTCGGAATTTCCGACAACATTGTCTGATAGGACAGAATCCATCGGAAAATCCGACCGTGTGTATGGGGCTTTAGTGACATCAATCGTGCCAATGTTGTGGGGCGTGCTCTGGATTTGTGATCGGCCTCAAGTTGGGCGATTTGGGAAGTGAGGGAGTCTATTTGTTGTGTCCTTTTCCTTTTGTGAACCGCACTTAATTTCATAATAATACCTCTGATGACCACTTTATGTGCATTCCACACCATGGCAGGGTCCCCCACTGATTCAGCGTTCAGTTCAAAATAATCTTTCAAGTGTTTAGAGATATCTTTTGAAAATGTATTATGTTGTAAAATGAAATTGTTGGCACGCCAGAGAAAAGAGTTCCTCTGAGGAGAAGTGTCATTAATGACTAACGAGATTGGGTTGTGGTCTGACCATGTCATGGTGTGGATAGCAGAAGCATGTACATTTTGCAACAACAACTTATCAACAATAAATATGTCAATTCTGGAATATGACTTATGTTGTGGAGAGAAATAAGTATAATCCCTCTCTAGTCCATGGTGGCACCTCCAGACATCGTAGAGATCAAACGATGTCAGGAGTTGCCCCAAGGGAGAAGGCCGTCTCTTGGCAGCTGAAGTAGTATCCATAGAAATATCTGCAACCAGATTAAAGTCTCTGCAAATAAGAAGATGGCCTTGTTGAAGATCTTTGGTTTTGGATAGAGTTTTCTTGACAAAATTTGCCTGACGTGTGTTGGGAGCATATATGTTAAGTAAAGTATATCTAGTACCATTAATCGTACATAGTAAAATAAGGAAACAACCATTAGGGTCACAAATTTTCTTTTACGAGTAGGAAGTCAGTGTCTTTTTTAATTGCTATAAGTACACCTCTTTTTTTGGAGGAGTAATTAGAGTAGAAAATAAGAGGGAATTTGTTGCTACGACAAAGAGTGGCTGACGTTGGAGTTAGGTGTGTCTCTTGGACACATAAAATATCACTTTCAAGCTTTTCAGCAGTGCGCCATAGAGATTGTCTCTTTGCAGGGTGGTTGAGACCTTTAGCATTTAAAGATACTATTGTGAATGGCATAGTTACTATTATCAATAGGTGATGGTGTGTGGTAGATAGAAACACTATAGCCCCATACACACGGTCGGATTTTCCGATGGATTCTGTCCTATCGGACAATGTTGTCGGAAATTCCGACCGTGTGTAGGCATTTTCCATCGGATTGTCCGACGGACAAAGTTTTATCTCCTGCTCTAACAATTTTCCGACAACAAATTCCGATCACACCAATTCCGATCGTGTGTAGCGAATTCCGACGGACAAAGTGCCACGCATGCTCAGATCACATTACAAGACCAAAGCTATTGGCTACTAGCCTCTACGTAGTCCCGTCATAGGCAACAAACGTCACCATGTTCAGAATGATCAAATTTTCCGACAACTTTGTCCGACCGTGTGTATGCAACACCAGTGTCGGACTAAATCCGTCGGAAAAAATCCGATGGATTTTGTGGTCGGATTTTCCGACCGTGTGTACGGGGCATTAGTTTGCAGATATGTCTTGGTACAGATAGTAAAGTCAGCACCTTTCAGTGTAACAGGTATCTTGGGTTCTGGATATACGTATTTTGCTTAAAGAAAAAAATAAAAAAAACACTTGGATTGAAATGGTAAATACAGAAAGCAATTCGAAAGGAGATCAATGACAGCAAAAACAAAATGCGGCGGTTTGTGTTACACACAAATAAAAGCAAAAAAACTGCTTTTACCGCTGCAGTGTGGAACAGTTAATACCAGAAGCAAGGAGAACAGAACAAATTTCCTGGAGGGGGTGTTATAGAAGTAGTTTGTGAACCGCTCAGGAGCCTGATACTTCCATTGGTTGATGGTTTCGTGAATTTTGATTGTAGTGGTATGATGGTGGAGTAAGTCTTGAAGGGAGCGAAGACGCTTCTTTGGGAAAATCCGGGATTATTCCCCATTCTTTCAACAGACGTAGGCCTTTGTGGAGGTCATAAATTATATGCGTGGAGATGTTCTTAGTGACAATAAGCGTGGCCGGGTATCGCCACTTGTAGAGAATTTTGTGGTTCAACATGCCTTTAGTTATGGGGTTCAAATCTCTCCTCAATTGAAGTGTGTATCTGGATAAGTTGGGAAATATTTGAACGCCCTCAAACGGACGTGGTAAAGGGCCCCTCATTCTGGCTTCTGACATCATTTTTTCTTTAATGTGAAAAAAGTGAATCCTCATAAGTACATCTCTTGGTACTGAAGCAGCCAGGTGCGAGGGTTTCGCAATTCTGTGAATTCTATCAATTATTATGTCACGTGGTGTGACCTCAGGTAGAATTGTGCGTATGAGTTCTTTAGCATATTTGGGCAATTCTGGGGTGGCAATATTCTCGGGGACCCCCCTCAATTTGACGTTGTTTCGTCTCGAGCGATCTTCCAAATTTGCTAATTTGGCCCTGACCCAATCTTGTTCCTCTTTTACCTCATCAATGGAGTCAATGATATCATTTACTGTAGTGGAGCATTCCATCATTCCCTTCTCAATAGTAGATACTCTGTTATCAAGTGAACTGACATCTGCTGTGAGTTTAGTAAATAGGGTGGATAAATCATTTACTAGGGAGGAATGTAGTGATATCAGCATTTCCTTCCAAGTTGTGTCAATAACAGGCTGACCAGATGTGGGAAAAGATGCCATAGAAGAGTGTAAGGCCTGGTTAGAATTCAGTGAGTTGAAAGCCTGGGACTCAATTTCTGACTGAGGCGGCCTTGGTGCTAGTTCATCCATCCTCATTTTAGCTTTGGCTGGGCTATTCATTAGGGGGTCACTCTCTGGGTCAGGATTAGGGGAGCTTGAGTATTCTCTAATTGATTT
This sequence comes from Lithobates sylvaticus, assembly GCA_028564925.1. Taxonomy (NCBI): domain Eukaryota; kingdom Metazoa; phylum Chordata; class Amphibia; order Anura; family Ranidae; genus Lithobates; species Lithobates sylvaticus. The sequence goes on from CM053034.1 coordinate 142,775,884, forward strand.
ATCGCCAGGAGGGCTATGAGGAATCCCTGTGTACATTCCCTGAGGCGCCGTTGTGCTGTCCGTGCCATTTTGGCTGTGACTGGCCCACTCTCCTGGGGGATACAGCAGAGTTGTGAGTTTTTGGGGCTTATGTTCTCCCGTTCTTTTGTGGGACATTGTGGAGGCAACTATCCGGACTTATGTGGGGTTGTTTAGGAATTGATTTACCGGCTCCTGTGGTCACTAGACGTTCCAGTCTGTCCCCCTCACAGCGGAGCTCCGGTTCAGGCGTCCATTCTCCTTGCCGGCTGGCCACGCCCCCCCGCCACCAGATTTCTTAATAACCGATATTAGGGACCGTGTCATCACCACAGAGTGAAAAATATAGTGATAAGGGGTTGAGTTATCACAATACCATCTGTAAACATGAAGGTATCTAGAATTAATAACGTGCCAGGTAAAACCACCACCTAGGTGAAAGCCGAGGTGAGTTGAAAGCCCCAACTCTCTCGTGAATCAGGTGATAGATGCCCGTAAAAAAGAAGTGCGGGCGGAGAAGCCCCGAGATATGGAGATAAAAGTTAATTGAAGGTGAGGACGGGAGGAGGTGAGCGTGAGCAAAATGTGAAAAAATTAGAGATGTGGTGCAGACAAAAGGGAGGGGAAGGAAAAAACGGGAAGGGAGAAAAAAGGATAAGGAAGAAAAGAAGAGGGATAGGGATTGTATAAAATGGAAAGAGAGCAAAGTTGGGGAAAACCAATAAGGGATGGGAAATTGGGAGGTGAACAGGTTTGGGTATAGGGAGATATAGGGTGACATGGGGGTGAAGGGAAGGGGGAATGGTGAGAAACAGGGGAAAAGGGGGGGAGGGAACAAAGCACAGGGGGAAGGGAAAAGGAAGGGGCAGGGGGAAGGGGAAGATGGGGAAAGAAAAATTAAAAAGGAGGGAAAAAATGGGGGGAGGAGGGGAGGGGAGAAGAGGGGGGAAAAAAGGGGGGGGGGAAGGGGGTACCGTGTCAGCATCCAGGCACTGGGGAGGATAGCGGGAAAGGGGTAAAAGGGAAGGGAAAAAAGGGGGAAATATGGAGACTGGAAGGGAAGGAGGAAATTAAAAAAAAAAGGGGGCAGAGTGAAAGAAAATTAAAAAAAATGTGTCTGGCCAATACTGGTAGGTACATGGCTGGGTGTAAGGAATACAGTGAAAACAATGGAACAAATCCACATAAGTGTGGGGAGATGGACAGTGGAGGGGAGGGGAGTGGGGTGATTACCTATAAAGAAAATTGAACAGGATTATATCTATATCTATTTATCTATATCGATCGAGATACAATATGATATAAGTGAATGAATAGAGTGAGGGAATGGGTGAAGGAAACAGGAAACAGAATGCCAAAGTGCCAAACAAAATAAGAAAAGACAAAACGCACAAAAGGAAAGAACCATAAGTTAGGTAAAGATATCAATTAAGGGTATCGCTCCCTCCTATGTACCTGTTGGGTGTAATGTTAAGACCAACAGTGTCTGGTGTTAAATCCTGGGGACAACTGTGGTTACAGCGCAGCCATCCATATATGGTGGGATGCCTGTTTGACACAGAATAGGATGTAAAGGGTCCCTGGATTGTGGGATGAATTCCAATGAGATTGTTGGAACAGTGGTGTCCTATGGGAAATGAAATGAACGTTCTGGTGAGCAAGAGGGGATACAAGATCCCCTGTTGGTCAATAAAGGACCATAGTATATGGTCCAGTTAGTTGGTATTGTGTTCCAGAGCACTTACCCCAATCCGCAGCTGTAGTAATCCCGGGAGGGATAAGACCTGCAGCCCAAGCGGTGCTATCCGTTTTTATGGGCCCTCCAACCCTGTTTGACGCCGACGCCATTGCCGGCGTACAGCGTCACAGGGTCAAGGGTCCCGCAGGCCGCGCGCAGACACGTACGCCGGCCCACAGTGCGCATGTGCGAATCAGTATGAGCCGCGCAGTCGCCTGTGTATAGCCGACCCGCAATGCGCGCGCACCTGCGCACACGCCCCCTAAGCCCGGGACAAGCCTGAGCCAGGGCCTGTGCAAGGAAACACTGTGGAGACCGGTCCGCCCTATCTTGTGGGCGGGGACTCCACATTTCCCAGGGACCCTACCAGTCGCCGAAGAGGTACACTAGAGTGTACCCACACATCCAGAGGCATCCAAGGGGGGACATAAAAGGAGAGACTGTAATTATATAAACATGTTGAAACCAACATACAAAAATGTAATATAAAATACATGTATTGCAATAAAGTATACAAAACAGCATACATTAATAATGTTTAATAAACCAATAATCATAAACAAAGACACATTAATCATGACAGTCATTGAAGGCTGGGTCCAAGGTACGTTCGGCCAAGCCATGAGACATTATATTGTATTAGATCAACTACAGAGTTGTTGAAAACAGCATAGCAACATTAAAGAAACGACATCACAGAATCTATATATACATAGACCTGTGAAGCAACAGCAATGCAATAAAATATAAATATCGAGCAGAAACAAAATTACAGCATCATATTTTCGTATCAAATTAGAATCAAGAACCAGACCAAATTCAAGTGGGCAGGACTATGAGGGATTCACAGACAGGGGGCTGTATTTCAACTGGTAATTATTGAAAGGGCTTGAAGGACTTAACCTCATTCAAGCCCGGTGGTACCATGGCGTCAAGCCTTTCTATCCATAAAGATTCCTTCTGGAGTAGAATTTTGTCACGGTTGCCGCCTCTGATATCGGGGGGTACTACTTCCAGTGCAACAAACTTGACTGCCTGAAGATTGAATCTGTGGTATAATCCAATATGTCGACCAATAGTGGTCAATTTGCCATTTGTAGTATGATAAACATGATCACCAACCCTCTGTCTTAGTTCCCTCACTGTCTTGCCCACATAAAATGCTCCACAAGTACATAACATCAAATAAATGATCACCTGATTCACAAGAGAGTTGGGGCACACCCTCATAGATCTCACTCCACCTTTCAACTCACCTCGGCTTTTCACCTAGGTGGTGGTTTCACTTGGCACGTTATTAATTCTCGATACCTTCATGTTTACAGATGGTATTGTGATAAATTAACCCCTTATCACTATTTTTTTTACTCTGTGGTGATGACACGGTCCCTAATATCGGTTATTAAGAAATCTGGTGGCACCTTGTGTTTATCTCAGTCCTCCAACATAGTTTCAATATAGTTAATACAATGCTGTTATTAATTCTTTTACGCTTAGACTGACCTGTTGCCCCTGCATGGGCCCTCCCCAGCCGCCGTGGGAGGCTCCGCTGGGTATCCGCGCGCCTATGAGGCATCCAAGTGGGGTAAGAGACTGTATACCTTTCATAAATTCCCCCTTATACTATATCTGAACAACCGGCTGCTGAATGTTGATGCAACCGTTTGACTTATGTATATATGATCATGTACAAAAATGTTTTGAATTTTCTTTTGCAGATTTCCAGTATTTCCTGAAGAAGCTATATTTTTGTAGCGAAACTAGTTGAAATACCCCACGTATGCATCTGCTTTTATGTTTGAAAATTAGCTTTGTATAAATAAAAAACCTTGTATTTTTATATATATATATTGGTTCATAACAATTATTTTGTTATTTTTGTTACATTGTACCATGATAGTCCGACAGCTCCTTGCTCCTTTCCCCTGGAGGATTTACTATTTGGTAGCTTACCAGTCTTTGGTGTCATTAGTTTTCTTTTTTTCCATTTCTTTCTCTATCCTGACACTTTCTGTTTTAGGATGACAATGTACGTTATACATTCTGTTCTAGGATTACAATTTTTTCTTATGGTACTGTATGTATAGAGGAGAAATATTGTCACCCTAGGTTGCTCGCTTCTGATTAAGACAAAAAAATACCTCTGTCTTTGCTCATCTCTAACACATGGGGAGGTGCTCTGCAGTTCATAGATATCATGGAACATAATGGAACACATTGACATATTTAAAAGCTTGAGAAAACCTGGCATGGTGCTGACCAGGGTTTGCCTACATTTGCTCACCCCCAACCTGAGCAGAGCTAATAAGACCCCTTGGGATTTCAGTGCAGCAGAGGAACTGTTACAAGCTATATTTGTGCACTTTTTGAATAGATATAACAAAATGCTTTTAAATGGAACAGCTAACTATAGTAATGGAGAATTGTTTTTCTGGTATAGTCCCATTCTTAATTTCCTGTGTTCAGATTTGTTAATTAACTAATTGATTTAAAGAGTTGTTATATTTTCCTATGAATTGGTGAATGAAAGAACCAGAGTGCAGAAGCCTACCAGAATTATTTGCTCAGTTCCACCAATAAAATGTTTTTACATCCTGCAGGTGGAAACAGACCAAAGGCTATAGAGACTTTTGTTTCCTCAACTCCCATGATATGGCTCATAACAACTAAAAGTAAACTTTAATGCATTTATTTTAAAAAAAAAAAACGGTTTTAAAACTGGTGAGTGAATGGTCCAAATTATTCTTAGACTTATTCGCAGGAACATGTGAAATAATTGTTATATGTTAATCAATTCTTCTTTATTTAAATTTTATTTCACTCTTATTGCCTAGGTGCTTTTTATCCTGCAGTCCCTGTTCAACCCATTATACTTCGATACCCAAACACTCTGGTATGTATTTTAATAGACTTTCAAAACCACCACTATTAATAGCTATCACAGTGATCTCTATTGCTATGCCAGTGGATGCATGCTATGGATGTTCTACTTTACAGGCAGACTAGGGGACCCCCCCCCCCCCAGACACGCTAGTTAAATTTAATATTTCGTTTTTTTTATTGTTGCACTTTAAGCATTATTCAATTCCTTGCTTCTGAAAAAACAATTGTTTTAAAAAAATGTTTTTGCATTGATACATGTCCCCCAGGGTAGTACCCGGACCCCCATACCCCTTTTATGGCCAATTACTGGCATATAAATGTTATAAATGGGTATCGTAAAGCCCAACATACAAGACTGTCAAAGCATGCTGGCATTGTTGGACTTGTTCTACAGTATCTCTATGCTAGAGATAATATATGAACTCAATTTCTTCTTAAAAGTAATTTGTGAATGAAAAGTCCTTAATGAAGACACTGAACTGGTAAATCTGAATTTTAAAACATGTTTAGAGATTTGGAAGTGCTGGAACTATTTGTCACAACATAGTGATGTCTCCCTTGCATCATATTTGTTGCATAAAATACGTTTAGGTTCATCATATTTAAAAATATATTTTTAAGGAATTTGATAGTAACAACTAGGCTGTTGCAAAACTGATTTGACTTGAACTAAAATTCTAATGTATACACTGAAATGTTTAGGCAAAAAAAAAAATATTGAGAGTGATTTAATATATAAAATCATAACAAGTGCAGTTTTGTACCAATATACAGTATATACAAAAAGCAGATTAGTATACAATATAGTTAAAAAAAGGGGGTGGTTGGGGGGGGGGGTATATACTCTTTCATAAAGTGTCTACTCTCCACCTCAACCAATATGGCCTTAATTCCTGAAAAAGCTGCCCCAGTAATAAAAACATAAAAAAATATGACCTAGATAAATTCCAGATAGATTCCAAACATAAAGGGAGCAGTAGCGAAATGGCCAGGTCCCTACTGAATCCAGCATACAGGCAGTATATCTGCAGACAATGACAGCACTAAAAGGATAGCCATTCTCTTACTGAAACAATTAAACAAGTTGTTTTTTTGCCAAAGTCTCTATCTTGTTCCCCAGGAAACAAGGATTACTAATAGATCTTGTTGTTTTAACAACAGTTAGTTTGTTCGGTATATAGTCAAATTAATTTTCTGTTTCTGTTCTTTTTATATTCTACTATGTATTGGACTGCCTTAGGACACAGTCACCTGGACTTGGCAAGGATATACAGTGTAAGCATCAAATCTGGAAATAAATGATTAATCAATTAACCTTGTAATATGTAAGAAGGGAGTTATTTATTTGTATTGAGGAATTTTAGTAGTAATATTAACATTGAGCGCGCTGCTTCTATTATTTTTGATGGGCTTTTATTTGCCCATGTCTTGTATTTTTTAGTCTATAGGCCCAAAGTCTATTGAGATGCAAAATCTGCTTGAAGCAGTTCAAATTGGTGGTCTACTGCATGTAAAATTCACCTGTCAATGAATAGTGAATGTTCTCAGATGCATCTCAAACTGATGTTAAACTAAAGCCATCAACACAAGCCCAAAGTGTATTTGTTGTACATAATTTACTTTACGTTCACAATAATAACTGCTCATTGATTGCTAGGTTACTAATACATATTTATTTCCTATGACTCCATGTAGTGGCCACATTGCTGTATTTTCCTTATTTGCACTATTCTGTATAAAAAAAAATTCAACCTGGAGAGAATATACCCTAATAATATTTGTGTTATATGTATACCAATGTATGTGGCCAGTGTGTGATTGGCCAGTGCAGCATGTGACCCAGCCTCTATATAAGCTAGAGGCACACAGCTCAGCACGTCACTCTGCTATAGATAGTGTAGGGAAAGGTTGCTGCTGCTGCTTTGAGGGAGAGAATTGGATAGGAGTCCCAATTCAGAAATATATTCTAATTACTCAGCGATCTACATTGATTTTCTTGTGTGGGTGCAGTGCACAATCTTTTTACACTGCCCTGAGCCTAGTGCCAGAGAAAAGATAACTTTTATCTGTCAGGTTGGCGTCGGCGGGCATTTTATGCAAGCTCAGTGCACCAGCACTGCATATGTTATTGTGACATACACCCTTTAGATACTGTTGGTCTATTCTGCTATTCAAAAAACACCCATTTAGGGCAAGATCCTAAATTTGAGAAATATGAGGAGAACGTCAAAGAAGTGATATGGCTCCGGTCATGGTGCTGCTGGTGGAGCTCCTGTTGCAGGGAGAGGACGTGGTCGATCTGTGCCAGCTATACGCATAAGTGAAACACCTTCCTCAGGTGCAAGTAGGCGACAGAGCCTGCAGTGGTATTTGGTCGGGCCTAATGCTGCTCTACGAATGTTGAGGCCAGGACAAATAAAGGCGATAGTAGATTGGGTTGCTGACAGTGCCTCCAGTTACTTCACATTATCTCCCACCCAGTCTCCTGCTGAAAGATCAGTGTTGGCACCTGCAGCCGATGTCCATCAGTCTTTCACCTCACCCCCCTTGCAAATCAGCAAAGCAGTCTGAGCCCCAAATAATGCAGCAGACTCTTCTGCTTTTTGACTCTGTTAGCAGGGTTTCCCAGGGCCATCCACCTAGCCCTGCCCCAGAAGTGCACCGATGCCCAACTACTTATGTTTCAAGATGAGTACATGGGAGGACTATCGCAGCATGTCTCGGATGATGAGGAAACACAGGTGCCAACTGCTGCTGCTTTTGCAATTGTGCAGACCAACAAGGAGGGGTGAAGAATGGGTGGAGGATGATGTGGAGGACGATGAGGTCCTCGACCCCACATGAAATCCACATCATGCAGGTGACCAGTGTAGTTCGGAGTAAGAGGCGGTGGTCGCACAGAGCCACCAGCACAGCAGAAGAGGGAGCAGGGTGCAAAAGCAGAGCGTCTGTCCCCTAGACAGTACGCCTGCTACTGCCCAACGCAGCAAGGGACTGAGAACACCAAAGCCAGGTCCAAGGAGTTCCCTAGCGTGGCAGTACTTCAGACAATGTGCTGATGACAAGACAGGAGTGGTTTGCACGCTGTGCAATCAGAGCCTGAAGCGAGGCATAAACGTTCTCAACCTGAGCAAAACCTGCATGACCAGGCATCTAAGTGCAAAGCACGAGCTGCAGTGGAGTAGACACCTCAAAAACCAAGAAAGGTCTCTGGCTCCTGCTTCCTCTTCTGCTGCAGTCTCGGCTTCTTTTACCTCTGTAGTGAGGGTGGCACCTGCCATCCCGCAAACAGAGAATCTTCCAGCAACACTACCACCTGGGTCACCAACCATCTCCACAATATCCCATGGAAGCGTTCAGCTCTCTATCTCCCAAACACTGGAGCGGAAGAGGAAGTACACCCCTACCCACCCGTGATCCCTGGCCCTGAATGCCAGCATTTCAAAATTCCTGGCCTTGGAAATTCTGTCATTCCGTCTGGTGGAAAAGCAGAGTTTTAAAAGGCTGATGGCATTGGCTGTCCCACAGTACGTCATCCCCAGCCGCCACTACTTTTCCAGGCGAGCCATCCCTTCCCTGCACAACCTAGTGGGGGACAAAATCAGGTGTGCACTGTGCAACGCCATCTGTGGCAAGGTCCACCTAACTACGGATATGTGGACCAGTAAACACGGTCAGGGACGTTATATCTCCCTAACAGCACACTGGGTAAATGCAGTGGCAGCTGGTCCTGAGGCGGATAGCAGTTTGGCGCATGTCCTTCCACCACCAAGGATTGCAGGGCGCTTCAGTTTGCCTCCTGTTGCTAACTTCTCCTACTCTGCTTCCTCATCCTCTACCGCCTCCTCATTCGGTCAGCGTAACACCTTCACCACCAACTTCAGCACAGCCAGGGGTAAACGACAGCAGGCAGTTTTAAAACTTTCCTGTTTGGGGGGAAAATCCCACACCGCGCAGGAGTTGTGGAGGGACATGGAACAACACCACGATGAGTGGTTGGTGGCAGTGAGCCTCAAGCCCGGCCTGGTGGTGTGCGATAATGGGCGAAATATCGTAGCAGCTCTGGGTCTAGCCGGTTTGCTGCACATCCCTTGCCTGGCGCATGTGCTGAACATGGTGGTCCAGAGGTTCCTTAAAAATTACCCCGATATGCCAGAGCTGCTGCAGAAAGTGCGGGACGTCTGTGCGCACTTTCGGCGTTCTCACCCTGCTGCTGCGCGCCTGTCAGCGCTGCAGCGTAACTTCAGCCTTCCCGCTCACACATATGTGACGTGCCCACAAGGTGGAATTTCACCCTGCACATGCTGGCCAGACTGTTCGAGCAGCAGCAGGCGATAGTGGAGTTTCAGCTGCAGCACGCACGCTTGAGTCGCTCTGCGGAACAGCACCACTTCACCACCAATAACTGGGCCTCCATGCGAGACCTGTGTGCCTTGTTGCGCTGTTTCGAGTACTCCACCAACATGGCCAGTGACGATGACGCCGTTCTCAGCGGTACGATCCCAGTTCTATGCCTCCTTGAAAAAACGCTTTGGGCGATGATGGAAGAGGATGTGGCACAGGAGGAGGGATCATTTCCCAGGCTTTCAGGGCAGTCATTCACAAGTGGCTATGAGGGTGGGTTCCTGCACCAACAAACGCCAGGTACACAATTGTCCAGCAAGGGCACAGTTCTGGAGGATGATGAGGTGGAGGATGAGGAGGAGATGGAGAAGGAGGAACCATGTTCACAGCATGGTGGCATGCAGAACAGCTCATGGCCATCACTGGTGCGTGGCTGGGGGGATACAGAGGACACAGACGATACACCTCCCACAGAGGACAACTTTTCGTTGCCTCTGGGCAGCCTGGCACACATGAGCGATTAGTACAAGGAAAATTGCGCTGGACAATGTACAAAAAATTTAAATAAAAAATAAACCTAAATGAGCAGCAACACCAAGTGTGATATGACACAATAAATGTAAAAATGTATAAAGTTGCGCTGGAATAAACTAGTTACGTAAATAAAATGTGAATAGAACACCAGCGAGTTAATCATCAAATTATATCATGAGAAAAAAAATATTGAAAAATGTTACAGTGGGAAAAAGTGACAAAAAAGGAAAAAAAAGTTAATAATAATATCTCAAATAGTCCGGAAGAAAAACCTGTAACAAAATCTTGCAACCCAAACAGTAATACAAAAAATATTGAATTTCTGTGCATAAACAAAAAAAGTCCAAGTGGTCTGGGTAACAACAAAATTGAAGTGACTGTTGTGTTCAGGTAATCCCACCACCATCGGCAATGCTCGCTTACCAGCTGTCAAAGGTAAAAAGGCATGTAGCTATTGCCCAGCCAGGGCCTTTTCCTCTCACCAGATAGCTCGAATTCCGTTGTCCTTTCAAGGGGAATATCATCAGCTGCTGGGCTACAAACTCCGGTAGATAATTGTCACTGTAGTCAGCCGTTCAATGATGCACACTGGGCATGGCAGGGACTCGTGCATGAAACATAAAAGATGCCGAGAAGGGATCATGGGTAAAACCCGTGTGGGCAATTTTTTTTTAAAATAAGGCACTACAATGTGCGTAAGTATGAAAAGATCTCTATTAAAAATTATGCGGTCGTCCGGCTGCAGTACTCAACGCCCGTACCAAGTAGCGGGACGTTACGTTCGCGGTGACATCAGCACGTCACTCCTCCTACGACGTTTCGTCACATCATGGACGTATTCATGGGGGCACGAGCGGTGTACTGACGCACCGCTATAAATAGCATACAGACAAGCCTCGTTCTGAACAATGAGAAGCCTGCAAATCACAAAACGCCATTTTGAAGATGGGCAATGATGAACAGCATGCCGGAAAGCAGTGTTAATGCAATCAACGACATGTGGGCAACAAAAAAAACAAGAAAAAAAGTGAAAGAATTAATTTTGTGCCTATTTGGGGCATATTAACTATGCGGAAGATATCATACATGTGCATCAAGTCATCATATCTCACGCAAGGGAATATATCCCAATGTTAACCGAGTCCGTCCACAACCAATCAGGGACAACCCTGAAGTTATGGGCAGATACATGTGTTAAATTAAATGTGCATTTAGCTCATTTTAAGCATATAAATACTGTGTATATGTGAAAGCAATCCCAATGTCTAGTGGAGAGTGTAAGCAATGATGCCTATCTCGAATACAGTGAAATGAAAATAAAAAATAGTGAAAAACAAACAAATTCCCACCACGATAAACGTGATCGTATCAATATATCTGTGTGTTCTAAATAGATTAACTAATCTCTCCCTAATTAATGGAAACATATATAGATGTGAAAAAAAGTGTGTCTGTGCACAGCAGCACCAGACATACTGATTATTCCAATTTGTGTGTGTTCGATACGTACGTACGGCAACACCAACCACATATTAAAGGGGAACAGGGTCTACCGTCAGCCCACCCAAACCAAACAAAACACCACAAAATGGTGAAAACTAAAGATCACCTTATGAGGATTATCTATTATAAGTGATAATTAAAAATTATATCTGATGACATAATAATAGTGTAGTTATGACTAACTATACTATATACTCCCACAGACTCTAACCCATCCTATTGGTCGTTATCTAAAAAAGAAGTTAGATATCTTAGCGACCAAAGGATCCTATGGCCCAAGCAGACCTCCAGTCAGATGTAAAAACAACAAGCATGGAGGGGTCTGAAAAAATAATAGCTAAAAAATGCAAAATACTAAACAGGAGAAGAAAAGGGACATCACGTGAACGTAACCACTGACTATGTTCAGACGGCAAAGTAGTGTATACTGCAAACTTAGTCTATATTGAGAACTGAAAAGATCCATTGAATTGGGTTAGTGTCAGGCTTCTCAGTATCCAGAAAAAGTTCACAAAAACTGTATATTAAATTAAATAGCACATAAAGACTAGGTGATGACTGAAATAGCATGCAATACTATGCGTTATCTATGAACGCATTAACGTCAACCTCGATGTTCAAACCATAAGGAGTATATGTTTTGAGTTTATGAACCCATGCCATTTCACATTTTGAGAAAGATCTCACCAGACAGCTCCCTCTCCAATGGGGGCTGTATTTGTCAATCCCCAGGAAGAGGGTGTTGGAGGGATCTCTTATGTACCAACAGATAATGTTTGGACACAGAGTGCTTTGTATACCCTCGTCTGATGTTTCTAACTGGTGCTGATTACTGAGTGGCCACGCTGCTGTATCCCCTTTACAAGGACAACGTACCGTCTTTAATTCCCTCACTGGAGCGTGATCGTAAGATGCGCGAGTACAAGAGCGAGCTGGTAGACGCGCTGCTGGTAGCATTCCCACCTGACAGCGGGGGTACGGTGGAAGCAGAAGGCGAAGGCAGAGGAAGAGGTCGCCAATGCAGCCGGGACACCGCCAGCACCTCAGAAGGCAGGGTTAGCATGGCCGAAATGTGAAAAAGCTTTGTCAGCACGCCACAACAATCAGCACCCCCAGCTGTGATCTCCTCTTATTCCAGAGGAGTATCGGTCCTGGTCGCTAAAAGGGTACCGTTTGACCTAGTGCTGCTCCAGACAGACCAACAGGGCAGATATGTGTTTATCCACGCCACCATTAACGGATCCCCATCCTGATACCAGCTTGTTATGCCCCCCCCATACAACTCAGCTGTAATTAACCACTTCAACACCGCCCATAGTCATATGACGCCCACAAGGTGGATCTACCATCCTGGTGGGCGTCATATGACGTCCTCGGATTCCCGGCCGCCTGGGGGCGCGCGCGCGCCGCCGGCGGCGCGCGCCCGCGGCATCGCTCGGGACCCGGTGCGAGTGCCCGCGGCCGCGATGTCCGCCGGGCACCCGCGATTGCCCGTTAAAACAACGGGACCGGGCGGGACCGCGGAGCTGTGTGTGTAAACACACAGCTCCACGTCCTGTCAGCGGGGAGGAGACCGATCATGTGATCCCAGTACAGAGGGACACATGATCGGTCTCCTCCCCTTAAGTCCCCTCCCCCTACAGTTAGAATCATTCCTATAGGGACACATATTAACCCCTCCAGCGCCCTCTAGTGTCAACCCCTTCCCTGCCAGTCACATTTACACAGTAATCATTGCAATTTTATAGCAACGATCGCTGTGTAAATGTGAATGGTTCCAAAAATGTGTCAAAAGTGTCCGAAGTGTCCGCTGCAATGTCGCAGTCACGAAAAAAAAAATCGCAGATCGCCGCCATTACTAGTAAAAAAATAAAATAAAAAAATTCAATAAATCTATCCCCTATTTTGTAGACGCTATAACTTTTGCGCAAACCGATCAATATACGCTTATTGCGATTTTTTTTACCAAAAATATGTAGAAGAATACGTATCGGCCTAAACTGAGGAAAAAAATAGTTTTTTAAAAAAAAAATGGGATATTTATTATAGCAAAAAGTAAAAAATGTGTTTTTTTTTCAAAATTGTCGCTCTTCTTTTGTTTATAGCGCAAAAAATAAAAACCGCAGGGGCGATCAAATACCACCAAAAGAAAGCTCTATTTGTGGGAAAAAAAGGACGTCAATTTTGTTTGGGTGTAACGTCGCACGACCGCGCAATTGTTAGTTAAAGCGACGCAGTGCCGAATCGCAAAAAGTGCTCTGGTAAGGAAGGGTGTTTAAAAGCCCTGTATTGAAGCGGTTAAGGAGGGCCTTGCCTTCATGACACAGTACACCTCTGTACCGGCAGTGTGGATGGGGGACCTTAATATGACCCTCATCCTCGCTCTGGACCGAATGGGCACACTGGACCCCCCCTTAACCCACCGGCCCACACCAGACTGTACCGCATACTGATTGATTTTGCCCTTGTTGACACTTAGCGCCACAAGCATCCGCACACTAGGGTCTACTCGTGCTTTTCAGCCAGTCATAACACAATGTCACGAATCGACTTTATCTTAATTTCAAAGTCCCTGACACCTAAACTGGGAGATGTGGGCTTTGCTCCAAGAATACTCTCAGACCACGCCCCCTACTGGGTCACGATTAAGCTCCTGAAGGCCTCCCCTTCTCCTTCTTGGCGGCTAAACCCATTTTGGTTGACTGCTCTGCAGGACCAGGATGACATCCCTGCAGAACTACAATACTACTTTACAGCTAACAGGGACTTGGCCACGTATGACATGGTGTGGGAGATGTTTAAGCTTCACGCCTGTTTCTTGCTCGCCACGCGTATCAATAGACTAAAACGATCATCGAACCTCATTGTCCAACAGGCTGCAGAACACCTACAGGCGCTGGAGGAGGCATTCCATAGGGACCCCTCGCCCAGCACTGCCAACAATCTCAAGATTCAGACACGACAGGTCTCTCAGCTGCACACTGAAAAAGCTAAACGCATCTTTTTCTGTAGACATCTTTTTCCGCGCCCCCCGGTGGTGGTGTCCTTGGTTGACCCGCAAGGGAACAACATCACTGACCCGCAACAAGTGGTGGAGGAATTTGGGAAATTCTACCGTACACTCTACACTTCCCGAGTCACCCACACCCCCCAAGACACCAGGGACTACTTAGCAGGAGTTAAATTTCCTAGTTTGACTAACGACCAGCTTGAACTCCTGGAGGACATTTCCGAGGCTATCTCCTGTCTGGCCACATCTAAGGCCCCTGGATTGGATGGCCTACCACTTGAATTCTATGCCACCTACTCTGAAATTCTAACCCCTAAACTTTACGACCTGTACAAATCCATATTTAATTTTGGAATTCTGCCCCCCTCTATGAGAGAAGCCCAAATTGTAGTAATCCCCAAGCCCGGTAAGGACCCTAAGTACCCAGAATCGTATAGACTAGGGTGACCAGACATCCCTGGTTTCCGAGGACAGTCCCCGGATTGAGGATACTGTCCCCGGACCGAGTCTGTCTCCGGTTTTGTCCCCGGATTGGATTTGAACAGGGGCTGGGGCAATTTCAAAGACAGTGCAGAATTTAAAAAAAAAAAATTCTGAATTACACCCCTCTCCCCCCCCGCTCCACCGCACCTACTAGATTAGGGGATGTATTTTTTCCATTATCTGTGCCCCTATTTGATAAGCATATACTGGTGAGAACGGAGGGACCATTTCTTCATTTTGGGAGCCAAACAGCGGCTCCGGCGGAAACTATGTCCACCGGTTTCCACTGATCTTTATGTACATAGGCAGAACGGTGGTCTGCCTATGTAAACAAGACAGATCGGCGTTCTGTCAGTATGGAAGACATTGATCCAAAGCAGGTACAGGGATCTATGCCTTCCCTTTAGTAAAAGCACCTCACCCAGAGTAGTTAGGCACACATTTAACCCTTTGATTGCCCTAGATGTTATCCCCTTCCCAGCCAGTGTCATTAGTGCAGTGACAGTGCATATTTTAAAATATCACAGTCCAGCTGAGTCGCTGATTGCTGCCATTACTAGTAGAAAAAAAAAATGTCCCCGGATTTAATTAAAAAAAATTTGGTCACCTTAGTATAGACCTATCTCCTTACTACAGGTAGATATCAAAATACTAGCCAAGATTTTAGCTTCACGCCTTAACCAGGTCATTTTGTCACTGTTCAACCCTGACCAGACAGGTTTTATGGCAGGAAAAAACACAGCTATGAATATTCGCTGTCTATTCATGAACATCCAGGGTTGCCATGATGAAATTGGCTCGAGGGTCGTGGTGGCTCTAGATGCCGCCAAGGCCTTCGACTCCGTGGAGTGGAATTATCTATGGGAGTGCCTTTCGAGATTTGGATTCGGCCCCAACTTTATCCGCTGAGTCCAGCTTCTATAGCAATCCCCAAGGGCCAAGGGTGTTCGTGAATGGCTGGCTTTCTGACCTTTTACCGCTAGAGAGAGGGACCCGACAAGGCTGCCCCCTTTCCCCCATGCTATACGCATTGGCTGTGGAGCCGTTGGCCATTATGATTCGTGCAGACACTAACATCCGAGGCCTTAAGATAGGGAGTCTGGAAGAAAAGATCAGAATGTATGCCGACCACACGCTCCTATACCTACTCGGGTCCCTCTCTCATTGCAGCCCTACACTCCATAGAACAGATCGGTAGCCACTCAGGTCTGAGTATCAACTGATCGAAATCCCAGATCCTTCCGATTGACCACTTCCCCCCCCCCCATCCACGTCCCCTCCTCTGACTCTGCCGAGGGTCCCTGATCAAGTACCTTGGAGTACAAGTCACCAGTAGGGATGGGCCCGGTGCTCGATGCGAACCCATGTTCGCATCGAGCACCGGGTGTTCGCTCGCTCGGCGAGCCCAGAACTATTTTGGCCGCTCGCATCACGTTCGTGTGATGCGAGCGGCCCCGCAATGCATTGCGGCCGGCGCAGTGCATTGCTGGCTGATGATTGGCCAAGCATGCACTGTGACCCCGCATGCTTGGCCAATCACAGCACCGGAAACTCCAAGAGCCATAATTGGCTACAGGCAGGATGCCTGTAGCCAATTACAGCTCAGGGGCTTTAGTACACGCCCCCTCTTATAAAAGGCCGCCACGCCGTCGGCGCCGGTCACATGCTGTTCCGGCGTAGAGAGAGCAGGATCGTTCTGTGTCACTCTGCTAGATTTAGTTAGAGAGATTTAGTTAGAGAGATTTAGTTAGAGAGATTTAGTTAGAGAGATTTAATTAGATAGATTCATTTAGAAAGATTCATTGTAGTAGTGTGGGCTTGTAGTGTGTTCGTGGCAGGCAGGCACTGGCAGCAAACAGAGCTCCTATATTTTGTTCCCAGAGGCACCTATAGGACTTGTAGTGTGTTCGTGGCAGGCAGGCAGTGGCAGCAAACAGAGCTCCTATATTTTGTTCCCAGAAGCACCTATAGGACTTGTAGTGTGTTCGTGGCAGGCAGGCACTGGCAGCAAACAGAGCTCCTATATTTTGTTCCCAGAAGCACCTATAGGACTTGAAGTGTGTTAGTCCCATCACACAGAGCTATATTTTCTTCCCAGAAGCACCTATAGGACTTGAAGTGTGTTAGTCCCATCACACAGAGATCATATATTTTGTTCCCAGAAGCACCTATAGGACTTGTAGTGTGTTAGTCCCATCACACAGAGAATATATATTTTGTTCCCAGAAGCACCTATAGGACTTGTAGTGTGTTAGTCCCATCACACAGAGCTATATTTTGTTCCCAGAAGCACCTATAGGACTTGAAGTGTGTTAGTCCCATCACACAGAGCTATATTTTCTTCCCAGAAGCACCTATAGGACTTGTAGTGTGTTAGTCCCATCACACAGAGATCATATATTTTGTTCCCAGAAGCACCTATAGGACTTGAAGTGTGTTAGTCCCATCACACAGAGCTATATTTTGTTCCCAGAAGCACCTATAGGACTTGAAGTGTGTTAGTCCCATCACACAGAGCTATATTTTGTTCCCAGAAGCACCTATAGGACTTGAAGTGTGTTAGTCCCATCACACAGAGATCCTATATTTTGGTCCCAGAAGCACCTATAGGACTTGAAGTGTGTTAGTCCCATCACACAGAGCTATATTTTCTTCCCAGAAGCACCTATAGGACTTGTAGTGTGTTAGTCCCATCACACAGAGATCATATATTTTGTTCCCAGAAGCACCTATAGGACTTGAAGTGTGTTAGTCCCATCACACAGAGCTATATTTTGTTCCCAGAAGCACCTATAGGACTTGAAGTGTGTTAGTCCCATCACACAGAGCTATATTTTTGTTCCCAGAAGCACCTATAGGACTTGAAGTGTGTTAGTCCCATCACACAGAGATCCTATATTTTGTTCCCAGAAGCACCTATAGGACTTGAAGTGTGTTAGTCCCATCACACAGAGCTATATTTTTGTTCCCAGAAGCACCTATAGGACTTGAAGTGTGTTAGTCCCATCACACAGAGATCATATATTTTGTTCCCAGAAGCACCTATAGGACTTGTAGTGTGTTAGTCCCATCACACAGAGATCATATATTTTGTTCCCAGAAGCACCTATAGGACTTGTAGTGTGTTAGTCCCATCACACAGAGCTATATTTTGTTCCCAGAAGCACCTATAGGACTTGAAGTGTGTTAGTCCCATCACACAGAGATCATATATTTTGTTCCCAGAAAGCACCTATAGGACTTGAAGTGTGTTAGTCCCATCACAAAGAGCTATATTTTCTTCCCAGAAGCACCCATAGGACTTGTAGTGTGTTAGTCCCATCACACATAGATCCTATATTTTGTTCCCAGAAGCACCTATAGGACTTGAAGTGTGTTAGTCCCATCACACAGAGATCCTATATTTTGTTCCCAGAAGCACCTATAGGACTTGAAGTGTGTTAGTCCCATCACACAGAGATCCTATATTTTGTTCCCAGAAGCACCTATAGGACTTGAAGTGTGTTAGTCCCATCACACAGAGCTATATTTTCTTCCCAGAAGCACCTATAGGACTTGAAGTGTGTTAGTCCCATCACACAGAGATCCTATATTTTGTTCCCAGAAGCACCTATAGGACTTGAAGTGTGTTAGTCCCATCACACAGAGCTATATTTTTTTCCCAGAAGCACCTATAGGACTTGAAGTGTGTTAGTCCCATCACACAGAGATCCTATATTTTGTTCCCAGAAGCACCTATAGGACTTGAAGTGTGTTAGTCCCATCACACAGAGCTATATTTTGTTCCCAGAAGCACCTATAGGACTTGAAGTGTGTTAGTCCCATCACACAGAGCTATATTTTCTTCCCAGAAGCACCTATAGGACTTGAAGTGTGTTAGTCCCATCACACAGAGATCCTATATTTTGTTCCCAGAAGCACCTATAGGACTTGAAGTGTGTTAGTCCCATCACACAGAGCTATATTTTGTTCCCAGAAGCACCTATAGGACTTGAAGTGTGTTAGTCCCATCACACAGAGCTATATTTTGTTCCCAGAAGCACCTATAGGACTTGAAGTGTGTTAGTCCCATCACACAGAGATCCTATATTTTGTTCCCAGAAGCACCTATAGGACTTGAAGTGTGTTAGTCCCATCACACAGAGCTATATTTTCTTCCCAGAAGCACCTATAGGACTTGAAGTGTGTTAGTCCCATCACACAGAGATCCTATATTTTGTTCCCAGAAGCACCTATAGGACTTGAAGTGTGTTAGTCCCATCACACAGAGCTATATTTTCTTCCCAGAAGCACCTATAGGACTTGAAGTGTGTTAGTCCCATCACACAGAGCTATATTTTCTTCCCAGAAGCACCTATAGGACTTGAAGTGTGTTAGTCCCATCACACAGAGATCCTATATTTTGTTCCCAGAAGCACCTATAGGACTTGAAGTGTGTTAGTCCCATCACACAGAGCTATATTTTCTTCCCAGAAGCACCTATAGGACTTGAAGTGTGTTAGTCCCATCACACAGAGATCCTATATTTTGTTCCCAGAAGCACCTATAGGACTTGAAGTGTGTTAGTCCCATCACACAGAGCTATATTTTCTTCCCAGAAGCACCTATAGGACTTGAAGTGTGTTAGTCCCATCACACAGAGATCCTATATTTTGTTCCCAGAAGCACCTAAAGGACTTGAAGTGTGTTAGTCCCATCACACAGAGCTATATTTTGTTCCCAGAAGCAACTATAGGACTTGAAGTGTGTTAGTCCCATCACACAGAGCTATATTTTCTTCCCAGAAGCACCTATAGGACTTGAAGTGTGTTAGTCCCATCACACAGAGATCCTATATTTTGTTCCCAGAAGCACCTATAGGACTTGAAGTGTGTTAGTCCCATCACACAGAGATCCTATATTTTGTTCCCAGAAGCACCTATAGGACTTGAAGTGTGTTAGTCCCATCACACAGAGCTATATTTTCTTCCCAGAAGCACCTATAGGACTTGAAGTGTGTTAGTCCCATCACACAGAGATCCTATATTTTCTTCCCAGAAGCACCTATAGGACTCGAAGTGTGTTAGTCCCATCACACAGAGCTCCTATATTTTGTTCCCAGAAGCACCTATAGGACTTGAAGTGTGTTAGTGGCATCACACAGAGATCCTATATTTTCTTCCCAGAAGCACCTATAGGACTTGAAGTGTGTTAGTCCCATCACACAGAGCTATATTTTCTTCCCAGAAGCACCTATAGGACTTGAAGTGTGTTAGTCCCATCACACAGAGATCCTATATTTTTTCCCAGAAGCACCTATAGGACTTGAAGTGTGTTAGTCCCATCACACAGAGCTCCTATTTTTCTTCCCAGAAGCACCTATAGGACTTGAAGTGTGTTAGTGGCATCACACAGAGATCCTATATTTTCTTTGCAGAAGCACCCATAGGACTTCTAGTGTGTTAGTGGCATCACACAGAGCTCCTATATTTTCTTCTCAGCAGCACCCACAGGACTTCTAGTGTGTTAGTGGCATCACACAGAGCTCCTATATTTTCTTTGCAGAAGCACCCATAGGACTTCTAGTGTGTTAGTGGCATCACACAGAGCTCCTATATATTCTTCTCAGCAGCACCCACAGGACTACCGACTACAATGGCTGGAAGACCGCCAAGGGGAGGCAGAGCGTGCAGAGCCAAGAACACAGGGCAGGCAGGCTCTGTTTCTAGTGGACGTGGCCGTGGCCGTGGACGTGGTCGTGCATCGTCATCAGCACGTGGCCATGGGACACGCGCGTCTTTGTTTTCGGCAGCTGGACATGTGGAGCCGCATCATGCTGAAGGCTTGGTAGAATGGATGACCAAGCCCTCCTCATCCTCTCTCACCCAGGCTCAGGGTACTGGCAGAGCAGCTGCCAACGCGTACTCAATGGCATCATCAGCCACCCCTTCCCTAGACCCACCATGTCCTCCTGAGGAGTCCCCCGAACTCTTTGAGCACAGTGTTGGGTACATGCTCCAGGAGGATGCCCAACGATTCGAAGGCTCGGATGATGATACCCAGCTTGAGGAATCTGGCAGTACTGTTCCACCAGCTGCAGCTTACTGCCAGGTTTGCTCTAGTGGTGAAGAGGGAGGGGATGATGAGGTCACTGACTCCACGTGGGTGCCTGAAGGGAGAGAGGATGAGGAGGAGGAGGAGAGGAGGAGGAGGATGCGGCGTCACATGTCCAACGAGGCAGGATGCCCCCTGGAGGCCAGGTAGAGGCCAGCACAGCAACTGTACAACACCGCAGAGCTCCGCCTGTGCAGGGCGCTGCCTCTGCACGTTATCAGAAAAGTTCTTTGGTGTGGGCCTTTTTTGAGACGAGTGCATCAGATCGCACCACTGCTATTTGCAATATTTGTCTCAAGCGTATCTCGCGTGGCCAAAACATCAGCCGCTTGGGCACCACAAGCATGACCAGACATATGTCGACCTGCCATGCAGCTCGTTGGCAGGCACACATAAAAGACCCACACCAAAGAAATAAGCGGACCTCTCCTTGCTCCTCATCAGCTGGGATCTCCATCCCCACTACACCTTCAGTGCTCTCTGAAAGCTGCTCTGAGAGGACTGAAGGTGTAGAATTAGGTGTGTCACAACCAAGTACTTGCAGTACACCGACGTCCGATTGCAGCAGGCAAATTTCCCTGCCCCAGCTGCTGGACCGTAGAAAGAAGTACACTCCCAGCCATCCACATGCCCAGCGGTTGAATGCTAGCTTGGCTAAATTGCTAGCACTTCAACTGCTGCCTTTTCAGTTGGTAGACTCGGCCCCTTCCGTGAGTTTGTTCAATGTGCGGTTCCTCAGTGGCAGGTTCCCAAACGCCACTTTTTCTCACGGAAGGCGATTCCGTCTCTCTACCGGCATGTGGAAGGCAATGTCCATGCCTCGCTGGACAGGGCGGTCAGCGGTAAGGTGCATATTACCGCTGACTCATGGTCCAGCAGGCATGGACAGGGACGGTACCTTTCTTTCACGGCCCATTGGGTCACTCTATTGGCAGCTGGGAGGGATGCAGGACAAGGTGCAGTAGTGTTGGAGGTTGTTCCGCCACCACGCCTCCAAAACGCTACTACTGCTACTGGTTGTGACACACCTCTCTCCTCCACCCCCTCCTCTTCTTCTTCCTCCAGTGCTCTGTCCTTGGAACCAGCGGTGCTCCGTAGGCGTACAAGGGGCTACGCAAGTACACAGGCAAAAAGATGCCATGCCGTGCTTGCGCTGGTGTGTTTGGGGGACAGGAGCCACACTGGGCCAGAGGTTCTGGCAGCTCTGCAGGGGCAGGCCGAGAGGTGGTTGACGCCACGTCAGCTTAAGCCAGGAATGGTCGTTTCTGACAATGGCACCAACCTCCTCTCCGCCCTGCGACAGGGGCAGCTCACCCATGTGCCCTGCATGGCTCACGTCCTCAACCTGGTGGTGCAGCGGTTCTTGGGCAGGTTCCCAGGCTTACAGGATGTCCTGAGGCAGGCCAGGAAAGTCTGTGTGCATTTCCGCCGATCTTATAATGCCAGTGCTCGGCTGACTGAGCTGCAAAAGGAGCTGAACCTGCCCAAGAACCGCCTAATATGTGACATGCCCACCAGGTGGAACTCAACGTTGGCCATGCTGCAGCGACTGCACACGCAGCAGAGGGCCATCAATGAGTACCTTTGCGACTACGGCACCAGGACAGGGTCAGGGGAGCTTGGTTTTTTTTCCCCACGTCAGTGGAGCATGATCAGGGATGCATGCACTGTCCTCTCACCATTTGAGGAGGCCACGAGGATGGTGAGCAGTGACAGTGCATGCATCAGTGACACTGTCCCTCTTGTCCACCTGTTGGAGCATACGCTGCGTGGGATAATGGACAGGGCACTTGAGGCAGAACAGAGGCAGGAAGAGGAGGACTTCCTTGCCTCTCAAGGCCCCCTTTATCCGGACAGTGTTCCTTCTGTCCCACCCATCACACAGGAAGAGGATGAGGAGGAGGAGGAGGAGGAGGAGGAGGAGGATTGTGTGAGCATGGAGGTGGAGCCTGGCACTCAGCATCAGCAGCAGCAGTCTTTTAGGGATGATGTACAGTCCCAACAAACCAGTGGACTTGTACGTGGCTGGGAGGAGGTGGCTGGCGATCATGTCATCCTCAGTGACCCAGAAGACTCCGGACCGAATGCCTCAGCTAACCTACGCTGCATGGCCTCCCTGATCCTGCAAAGCCTGCGGAAGGATCCTCGTGTTCTTCGGATCAAGGAGAGGGACCATTACTGGCTGGCCACTCTCCTTGATCCGCGGTACAAGGGTAAGGTTGCGGACCTTATCTTGCCGTCGCAGAGGGAGCAGAGGATGAGACATCTCAGGGAGGCCTTGCAGAAAGGTCTGTGCAACGCGTTCCCAGAAACTGGGAGGTTACAAACTCCTGGTCCTGGGCGACGAGTTGCTGAGGCTTCGGTCAGTAGCAGAAGGAGCGGTGGGGAAGGTGGACGTCTGACCGATGCGTTCAGACAATTTTTTAGTCCGCAGCCCCAAGGTATGATCGGTTCCAGCAACCATCGCCAGCGTCTGATATACATGGTGCAGGAATACCTTGGGGCAAGGTCAGACTTGGACACCTTTCCCACCGAAAATCCTCTGGCTTACTGAGTCCTGAGGATGGATCACTGGCCAGAGCTTGCACAGTATGCAATTGAGCTACTGGCCTGTCCTGCCTCCAGCGTTCTTTCCGAACGCACATTCAGTGCTGCTGGAGGATTTGTCACCGATCATAGGGTGCGCCTGTCCACCGCCTCGGTTGATCGACTGACCTTCATCAAAATGAATCAGTCTTGGATCACCACCAGCTACCAGGCACCTGAAGCGGATATAACCAAATAATTTATAATGTCACATCCCTTCAAGACTGCCTATGCTGATGCTGAGTGACTGTCCTCTTATGTTCACTGACTATCCTCTTCCTCCTCCTCAATGATCCATGCCACCACACCAGTGCCTAAGGCACAATTTTTCAGCCCCTGTTTAACAGGGGCGTGTACATACAATTTTTATAAAAAAAAAAAAAGCTTCGCAACACGTGTGACTGCTGTGCTCCAAGTACAGTATCTGTGAGGGGTTGCAGTGTTGTGGCACCAGCACCAGTGCCTAAGGCACAATTTTTCAGCCCCTGTTTAACAGGGGCGTGTACATACAATTTTTATAAAAAAAAGCTTTGCAACACGTGTGACTGCTGTGCTCCAAGTACAGTATCTGTGAGGGGTTGCAGTGTTGTGGCACCAGCACCAGTGCCTAAGGCACAATTTTTTAGCCCCTGTTTAACAGGGGCGTGTACTTACAATTTTTTAAAAAAAATGCTTCGCAACACGTGTGACTGCTGTGCTCCAAGTACAGTATCTGTGAGGGGTTGCAGTGTTGTGGCACTAGCACCAGTGCCTAAGGCACAATTTTTCAGCCCCTGTTTAACAGGGGCGGGTAATTACAAATCTTGATCTAATAGTTCACAGCAGGGCCCATTCCTGCGCCCACCAAGAGTAACTATGAGGGCCTACAGTCTTGTGGCAACACCGTCCACCACCACCGCCAAAGGCCAATTTTTCTGCCCTGTTCATCAGGTGCTTGCAATTACAAATCTTGATCTAATAACTCACAGCAGGGCCCATTCCTGCGCCCACCAAGAGTAACTGTGAGAGCTTACAGTCTTGTGGCAACACCGTCCACCACCACCGCCAAAGGCCCAATTTTTCTGCCCTGTTCATCAGGTGCTTGCAATTACAAATCTTGATCTAATAACTCACAGCAGGGCCCATTCCTGCGCCCACCAAGAGTAACTGTGAGAGCTTACAGTCTTGTGGCAACACCGTCCACCACCACCGCCAAAGGCCCAATTTTTCTGCCCTGTTCATCAGGTGCTTGCAATTACAAATCTTGATCTAATAACTCACAGCAGGGCCCATTCCTGCGCCCACCAAGAGTAACTGTGAGAGCTTACAGTCTTGTGGCAACACCGTCCACCACCACCACCACCCCCAATTTTTCTGCCCTGTTCAACAGGTGCATGCAATTACAAATCTTGATCTATTAACTCACAGCAGGGCCCATTCCTGTGCCCACCAGTCTTGTGGCTACACCAACATCTAATAGGGCAAATTTCTGCAGAGTATATACGCCAGGCCCCTACTTTCAAACATCCAACTTACAAACGACTCCTACTTGCAAATGGAAAGAGAAAACAGGAAGTGAGAGGAAATCTACCCCTAGGAAGGGAAATTCTATCCTGTTAGATTTAATTTGGGAAAAAGGTATCTCCTCTCTACTGATACTTTATCACCAATCCTTGTTTCAATTAAAACCCCACTTTTCCAAAAACATTTGTCATTGGGACGGAAAGTGAGGTGACATGTTCTGAACAGATGTGCAAAGACAGCAAATGTTACAGGGGTGATAACCCCTCCCTATGTTCTCCAAAAAGCTTAAAAATAGATTTTTTTGTGATGGAGCTACACTTCATAATATACCTGTTCAGATTCTACTTAAGAACAAACATAAAGCCGCAAGTGTTTTTAAATGGCTTCTTTTTTTCCTTTACAAATGTCATTTTGTGCAAGGACAGTTCTAAACACGGGAAACACATGCCACTTCACAGGCATACTTTTGACACCCCCCAGGTACCATATTTAAAGGAAAATTTCACTTTTTTTTTTTTCACTTTATGCATCATTAAAATGACTGCTCCCGAAAAAACGTTAGTTTTTAAAAGTTCTTTTTGCATTGATATATGTCCCCTGGGGCAGGACCCGTGTCCCCAAACCTGTTTTATGACATTAACATGCATATTGGCCGTTGTAATTAGCACTTTTGATTTCGAACGTTCGCGTCCATTATAACGTATAGGGTTCGAAAATTCGCGCAAACTTTCGGTCCGTTCGAAGGTTCTGGTGCGAACCGAACCCGGGGGTGTTCGGCTCATCCCTAGTTGCCTCCCAACTGTCCCATTTCTACCATTTTGACAAAAACGAGCTACCAAGATACCAACTACTACTCTGTGAGCGCCCTGGCGACCCAGTTCATACCCCACTTCAGTCAGTCCTTTGTCCCATTGACAAGACACCCCTCCCAACACAAAACGGACATGCTGACACACCACCGCAGAGTGTGGCGGATGGCACTACAAAAACTTGGGACCCCACAGGTCCACTCACACCCCTCTCTGGTTCAACACACACTTACCCCAATTATTGTCTATTCCAGACCCAGAGGTGTGGATATGCCATGGGATCCTGTACATACACCAGATCATGACCACTGCGGGACTTAAAACATTCCAAGCGCTAAAGGACGAATTTTCCCTCCCCAATTGTCCCGCCCCAATTGCCTTGTCTTCAAGTATGTACAACTCCGCCACACTATACAAACCCAGTTTACTGGCTCCAACCCATCCCTGGTAGTCCCCTCTATTGTAGACACAGTCACAGGTACTGAACCAGCCAAATTTCTACTCTATACTCTGCCATTCGCCTCCCTAGTACCACAGCATTGGCCTATACTGCCAAGACTAGATGGGAGGTGGATTTTGGAGCAATTGAGAATGAGGACTGGGACGAAATTTTGGAGGACGTGAAAAGAGTTTCCCCCAAACTGTCAGACCGCCTCATGCAGTTGTATATTATACATGTATATTATACACTGCTTATACACTGCTACCGGAATTAGACGCTGACAAACCCCTCCGCACCTTTCTAATGAGATGCTATTCATGGCGAGAAAAGTAGTGGTAGGTAATTGGATGCCGGCCCGGCCCCCTACAATCCAGTGTTGGAAAAAAGACATTAAGATACTCTTCCATACAAGAAGCTGATCTATGTACATAGAGGGTGTCCAATTAACCACTTTAGCCCCGGACCAATTGTCAGCTTAAGGACCAGAGGTCTTTTTTCAATTTCGCACTGCACTACTTTAACTGGTAATTGCGCGGTCATGCAATTTTGTAACCAAACGAAATTTGCGTCCTTTTCTTCCCACAAATAGAGCTTTCTTTTGATGGTATTTGATTGCCTCTGTGATTTTTATTTTTTTGCGATATAAACGGAAAAGGAGCGAAAATTTTGAAAAAAAAAGAGATTTTCTACTTTTTGTTATAAAAAAAATCTAATAAACTCAATTTTAGTCAAACATTTGGGCCAAAATGTATTCAGCCACATGTCTTTAGTAAAAAAAATGCCAATAAGCGTATATTTATTGGTTTGCGCAAAAGTTATAGCGTCTACAAACTAGAGTACATTTTCTGGAATTTACACGGCTTTTAATTTATGACTACCTATCTCATTTCTTGAGGTGCTAAAATGGCAGGGAAGTACAAAACCCCCCCAAATGACCCCATTTTGGAAAGTAGACACCCCAAGCTATTTGCTGAGAGGCATGTTGAGCCCATTGAATATTTTTTTTTTTAGTCCCAAGGGATTGAATAAAGACAAAAAAAAAAAAAAAAAAATTTTTTTTCATAAAGTTGTCACTAAATGATATATTGCTCACACATGCCATGGTTATATGTGGAGATGCACCCCAAAATACATTTTGCTGCTTCTCCCGAGTATGGGGATACCACATGTGTGGGACTTTTTGGGAGCCTAGCCGCGCACGGGGCCCCGAAACCCAATCAACGCCTTCAGGGTTTCTAAGGGTGCAAATTTTTGATTTCACTCCTCACTACCTATCACAGTTTTGAAGGCCATAAAATGCCAAAATAGCACAAAACCCCCCCAAATGACCCCATTTTGGAAAGTAGACACCCCAAGCTATTTGCTGAGAGGCATGTTGAGTACATGGAATATTTTATATTTTGCCACAAGTTGCGGGAATATTACAAACTTTTTTTTTTTTTTTTGCCCAAAGTTGTCACTAAATGATATATTGCCCACACATGCCATGGGCATATGTGGAATTACACCCCAAAATACATTCTGCTGCTTCTCCTGAGTACGAGGATACCACATGTGTGGGACTTTTTGGGAGCCTATCCGCATACGGGACCCCGAAAACCAAGCACCGCCTTCAGGATTTCTAAGGGCATAAATTTTTGATTTCACTCCTCACTACCTATCACTACCTATCACAGTTTTGAAGGCCATAAAATGCCAAGATGGCACAAAACCCCCCCAAATGACCCCATTTTGGAAAGTAGACACCCCAAGCTATTTGCTGAGAGGCATGTTGAGCCCATTGAATATTTTTTTTTTTAGTCCCAAGTGATTGAATAAAGACAAAAAAAAAAAAAAAAAAAAAAAAATGTATTCAAAAAGTTGTCACTAAATGATATATTGCTCACACATGCCATGGTTATATGTGGAATTGCACCCCAAAATACATTTTGCCACTTCTCCTGAGTACGGGGATACCACATGTGTGGGACTTTTTGGGAGCCTAGCCGCGTACGGGGCCCCGAAACCCAAGCACCACCTTCAGCATTTCTAAGGGTGTAAATTTTTGATTTCACTCCTCACTACCTATCACAGTTTCGAAGGCCATAAAATGCCAAAATTGCACAAAACCCCCCCAAATGACCCCATTTTGGAAAGTAGACACCCCAAGCTATTTGCTGAGAGGCATGTTGAGTACATGGAATATTTTATATTTTGCCACAAGTTGCGGGAATATTACAAACTTTTTTTTTTTTGCCCAAAGTTGTCACTAAATGATATATTGCCCACACATGCCATGGGCATATGTGGAATTACACCCCAAAATACATTCTGCTGCTTCTCCTGAGTACGGGGATACCACATGTGTGGGACTTTTTGGGAGCCTATCCGCATACGGGACCCCGAAAACCAAGCACCGCCTTCAGGATTTCTAAGGGCATAAATTTTTGATTTCACTCCTCACTACCTATCACTACCTATCA
Source organism: Lithobates sylvaticus (assembly GCA_028564925.1). NCBI lineage: Eukaryota > Metazoa > Chordata > Amphibia > Anura > Ranidae > Lithobates > Lithobates sylvaticus. The sequence goes on from CM053034.1 coordinate 142,804,292, forward strand.
CAGTTTTGAAGGCCATAAAATGCCAAGATGGCACAAAACCCCCCCAAATGACCCCATTTTGGAAAGTAGACACCCCAAGCTATTTGCTGAGAGGCATGTTGAGCCCGTTGAATATTTTTTTTTTTAGTCCCAAGTGATTGAATAAAGACAAAAAAAATAAATAAAAAAAATTTATTCAAAAAGTTGTCACTAAATGATATATTGCTCACACATGCCATGGTTATATGTGGAATTGCACCCCAAAATACATTTTGCTGCTTCTCCTGAGTATGGGGATACCACATGTGTGGGACTTTTTGGGAGCCTAGCCGCGTACGGGGCCCCGAAACCCAAGCACCGCCTTCAGGATTTCTAAGGGTGCAAATTTTTGATTTCACTCCTCACTACCTATCACAGTTTCGAAGGCCATAAAATGCCAAAATAGCACAAAACCCCCCCAAATGACCCCATTTTGGAAAGTAGACACCCCAAGCTATTTGTTGAGAGGCATGGTGAGTATTTTACAGCTCTCATGTGTTTTTGAAAATGAAGAAAGTAAAGAAAAAAAAATTTTTTTTTTTTCTTTTTTCAATTTTCAAAACATTGTGACAAAAAGCGAGATCTGCAAAATACTCACCATACCTCTCAGCAAATAGCTTGGGGTGTCTACTTTCCAAAATGGGGTCATTTGGGGGTGGTTTGTGCCATCTGGGCATTCCATGGCCTCCGAAACTGTGATTGGCAGTGAGGAGTGAAATAAAAAAATTACACCCTTAGAAAGCCTGAAAGCGGTGCTTGGATTTTGGGGTCCCGTACGCGGCTAGGCTCCCAAAAAGTCCCACACATGTGGTATCCCCGTACTCAGGAGAAGCAACAGAATGTATTTTGGGGTGTATCTCCACATATGCCCATGGCATGTTTGAGCAATATATCATTTAGTGACAAGTTTTTGTAAAAAAAAATATTATTTTTTTTTTTTTCATTATTCAATCTCTTGGGACCAAAAAAAAAAATATTTAATGGGCTCAACATTGCTCTCAGCAAATAGCTTGGGGTGTCTACTTTCCAAAATGGGGTCATTTGGGGGGGGTTTGAACTGTCCTGGCATTTTATGCACAACATTTAAAAGCCTATGTCACACGTCACCCACTCTTCTAACCACTTGAAGATAAAGCCCTTTCTGACACTTTTTGTTTACATGAAAACATATTTTTTTTTTTGCAAGAAAATTACGTTGAACCCCCAAACACTATATATATTGTTAAAGCAAAGGCCCTACAGATTAAAATGGTGGGTGTTGCATTTTTTTTTTTCCACACAGTATTTGCGCAGCGATTTTTCAAACGCATTTTTTGTGGAAAAAATACACTTTTTTTTATTTTAATGCACTAAAACACACTATATTGCTCAAATTTTTGATGAAATAAAAAATATGATCTTAGGCCGAGTACATGGATACCAAACACGACATGCTTTAAAATTGCGCACAAACACGCAGTGGCGACAAACTACATACATTTTTAAAAGCCTTTAAAAGCCTTTACAGGTTACCACATTAGATTCACGGAGGAGGTCTACTGCTAAAATTACTGCCCTCGATCTGACCTTCGCGGTGATACCTCACATGCATGGTGCAATTGCTGTTTACATATGACGCCAGACCAACGCTTGTGTTCGCCTTTGCGCAAAAGAAGGGGGGGCAGGGGTGCTTTTTTTTTTTTTTTTTTTAGTTTTTCTTTTTATTTAGCTTTTTTATTTTATTTTTAAACTGTTCCTTCCATTTTTTTTTTCTTAGTTGTCATTTTTATTGTTATCGCAGGGAATGTAAATATCCCCTATGATAGCAATAGGCAGTGACAGGTACTCTTTTTTTGAAAAAATTGGGGTCTATTAGACCCTAGATCTTTCCTGTGCCCTCAAAGCATCTGACCACACCAAGATCGGTGTGATAAAATGCTTTCCCAATTTCCCAATGGCGCGGTGGGTATGCCCACCATTAGAATACCTCCCTTCATCCACCCACTTCTAATGATGGGCATACATGCACCATTTATATATGCCGAAGCATGGGGGCATCCTCCCGCAAAAAAAGTTATGCCACGTATACATGGTCGAACTTTTTTCGACCGTATGTACGTGGCATTAGGAGCAAAATCGCTCCTCCGCCCTCTGCTGCCCCCATGCTTCGGCATATATGCTCTTTTTTTTAACTGTGGTGGTGAAATCACCTCCTACAGCATTGGAGTCGCGGCTTTATGTATCGTGGGAGCAAACGCTGTTGCTGTCAAGATAAATAAATCCACGCTGCAACTGAATGGCGTACCTGCTAAGCAAATAATGGTTAACATTAAAACAAAGTAACATTACAGTATAACAGTAAGACCTTACCATACCATACCTGCAAAGCAAATACCAAAAAAAAAACATAGTAAAAAATAAAACATTTTGTTAACGCAACCGGTGCCTAAAATATATATATGCCGAAGCATGGGGGCATCCTCCCGCAAAAAAGTTATGCCACGTACACATGGTCGGACTTTTTTCGACCGTATGTACGTGGCATTAGGAGCAAAATCGCTCCTCCGCCCTCTGCTGCCCCCATGCTTCGGCATATATGCTCTTTTTTTTTAACTGTGGTGGTGAAATCACCTCCTACAGCGTTGGAGTCGCGGCTTTATGTATCGTGGGAGCAAACGCTGTTGCTGTCAAGATAAATAAATCCACGCTGCAACTGAATGGCGTACCTGCTAAGCAAATAATGGTTAACATTAAAACAAAGTAACATTAGAGTATAACAGTAAGACCTTACCATACCATACCTGCAAAGCAAATACCAAAAAAAAAACATAGTAAAAAATAAAACATTTTGTTAACGCAACCGGTGCCTAAAATATATATATGCCGAAGCATGGGGGCATCCTCCCGCAAAAAAGTTATGCCACGTACACATGGTCGGACTTTTTTCGACCGTATGTACGTGGCATTAGGAGCAAAATCGCTCCTCCGCCCTCTGCTGCCCCCATGCTTCGGCATATATGCTCTTTTTTTTAACTGTGGTGGTGAAATCACCTCCTACAGTGTTGGAGTCGCGGCTTTATGTATCGTGGGAGCAAACGCTGTTGCTGTCAAGATAAATAAATCCGCGCTGCAACTGAATGGCGCACCTGAAAACAAAAAAATGGTTAACAATAAAACATACCTGAAAAGCAAGCATGATAAAACATAATAAAACATTGCAGAATAGAATAGAGTAAAAAAGAGCAACAATAGAGAGAGAACAATAAAACGACAACTATTTTTGGTTTTTTATTTTATATTTTTTTTGGGGTTTTTTTTTTTTTTGTACTTTTTTATTTTTTTTTATTTTTTACACTTTTTTTTTAAACTATAACTATAATTTTAACTGTAACGGTCGGGTCTCAAAATGCGATGGCATTCTTGAGACCCTGTAACTATAATTTGAACTGCAACGGTCGGGTCTCAAAATGCGATGGCATTCTTGAGACCCTGTGAAAGTGTATCCTAGCCTGTGAAATGCTGTACCCTACGCTAATACCTCACTAGTTCGTGGTAGCGTTCAAAGCATTCACCAACGCAGAGACCAGGATTGTCAGGACAGCGTGGACAATAATAACGGGTGTCACGCCTAAATCCGCGCTTGCTACAGACACGACATCTTCTTTGGGGGGCTCGTTGGGTAGGGGTACTCTGGAGGACATGAGGATAATGCCTCTCATGCAGCCGGCTTACTGCATTTGGTAGGGGATGGTGAGGTGTGGAATCGCCTGGATACAGGAGTTCCATGACAACCGCTCCCTGGAATTCAAGGAAGGGTAACGTCCCGCCTGAAGCTCCGTATAGCACATGAGCATTCAGCAAAGCCAATTGGAATAAATAAATAGACACTTTTTTGTACCAGCGTCTAGCCTTACGGACAACTAGGTACGGCGCCAACAACTGGTCGTTGAGGTCCACCCCCCCCATATTAAGGTTGTATTCGTGGATACAGAGGGGTTTCGTCACAACACCAGCCGCCGTACGAATTTGGACTGTCGTGTCTGCATGAAGGGAGGTAAGAACGAAAACATTCCTATTATCCCTCCACTTCACAGCGAGCAAGTTATTACACTTCAAGCAGGCTCTCTCCCCCAGCCTAAGACGGGAATCTACAAGCCGCTGGGGAAAGCCCCGGCGATTAGGTCGCACGGTGCCACATGCTCCAATCTGATGATCAAACAAGTGACTAAACAGTGGCACGCTCGTGTAATAATTGTCCACGTACAAGTGGTACCCCTTTCCGAATAAGGGTGACACCAAGTTCCACACTATCTTGCCAGCGCTCCCTATGTAATCTGGACAGTTCTCCGGCTCTACGTGACTATCTTTTCCCTCATAAACCGAAAAGCTCCACGTATAGCCTGTTGCCCTGTCACAGAGCTTGTAGAGCTTGACCCCGTATCTGGCACGCTTGCTGGGAAGGAACTGTTTGAAAGACAAGCGGCCAGAAAACTTAATCAGGGACTCGTCAACGCAGACAACTTGATTGGGCGTAAACAAGGCTGCAAAACATTGGTTGAAGTGGTTTATGAGGGGCCGAATTTTGTAGAGCCGATCAAATTCAGGGTCTCCACGAGGACGACAAAGTTCATTGTCACTGAAGTGCATGAACCGCAAGATCTGTTCGTATCGTGCCCTGGACATGGAGGCAGAGAACACGGGCATATGGTGGTGCGGTGAGGTGGACCAATAAGACCTCAGCGTCGGGAATTTGTGTATGCCCATGTTGAGGGAAAGGCCCAGAAAGGTCTTAAATTCGGAAAACCGTAATTGGTTTCCAATCTCTGGCAAGGGAAGGCACTTGGGGATTAGCGGCGATGTGTTGACCAGCGTATATATTACTTTGGTCCACAATAGATCTATAGAGATCTTCCGTGAAAAACAGCGAATAAAAATCGGATGGCTTAAAATCAGCTGTTTCCACCTGAATACCGGGTTGGCCAGTGAATGGGGGAAGTACGGGTTCTGCAGAAGTGGTGGGCACCCAATCAGGATTGGCGAATTCTGCAGGAAGGACACTATGTGATCGACGGGCCTGCCTTTGTCTTCTTCTTGGTGGCAGCGGGACACTACTTGTGCTTGCCACCTCGCCAGCTTGAACTGCACTTATGGGACTCGCCACGTCACCAAGTGTTACTGCAGTGCTGGTTTGACTACGTCCAGGGTGTACTAGGCCGCTGGTGCTTGCCAGTTCACCAGAAGGAATAGCGGCGCTAGTACTTCTCTGCTCCATACGAGAGACCTGCGGTTCCTGCACCTCAACAACATCAGAAGATCGGGATCGGGTACGCCTGACCTTAGCAGGGACCACACCTTCGTCGCCAGAGCTATCTGTCATGGAGCCGCTGTCGTCTACTGGATCGTATTCTGAGCCTGATTCTGACAGATGAGTGACCTCCTCTTCACTATCTGACATACTCAGAAACAAGTAGGCCTGTTCACTAGTGTACTTGCGATTTGCCATTTTGGGCTCTAAATTTAGTAGTACACTAGTGAGATTCACAGGAAAAAAAGCTCCTAGGCTGCTGGCGAATGAATCAAAACGCTACCAAAAAAACTGTTAGCGATCGCAGGGATCAGGCCTGACTCTGCGAACGCTGCAGTTATGTGTGCTTAGTGTTTTGGAAGTGACAGTGATCGATCGATACTGCACTTGGGTGGGCTGGGCTGGGCTGGGCGGAGGGGGAAAACGCAGGTGCTAGCAGGTATCTGGGCTGATCCCGCTAACAATGCGTTTTTTGGAACCCTAAACTGCTGGGACGCTAGTATAGATCTGATCAGATCAGATATTGATCTGTTCAGATACTATACCACTAAGGGAGGTGTATGCTTTGCGCGTGGGTGTTTGCGGTACTGGCACTAACCTGGGGCGACGCAGACCTTATTTGACCCTAACACCTAATTGATATCACCCGCCGGGCGATCAGGGGGTTAAACCGATAGTTGGGTAATAAATGGCGGGTGCCCTGACAGTATAAAAAAACAAGCTAACTAACCAGCGTCACCCGTAACAGTTATACGGTGATCACTGGTGAAAGGGTTAACTAGGGGCAATCAGGGGGTTAAAACCTTTATTAGGTAATATATGGGGGTACCTGACGATATATAAAAACCTGACGGGGAACCTAAATAACTAAATAACTAACTGGCTAACCAGCGTCACCAGTGACACTTATACTGTGATCACTGGTGAAAGAGTTAACTCTAGGGGCAATCAAGGGGTTAAAACCTTTATTTAGGTTGTAATATGGGGGTACCTGACCTATAAACCTATTTATAATCCTATATAAACCTGGCGGTTACCTAAAAAAAAAACTGGCTACCTAGCGGCACCAGTGACACTAATAGAGCGATCAAAATAAACGATCGCTTAGTGACACTGGCAAAAGGGGTGAAAGGGTTACCTAGGGGCAATCAAGGGGTTAACCCTTTCTTGGGGGGGGGGTCGGGGGCTACCTTGGACCTAAAGGGGCCTAAAACTAACTGCCCTGACAGTTATTGCAGTCACACTGACACTAAATGCAGTGATCAGTAAAATAAATGATCACTGCAATCAGTGACACTGTGACAGGGGGGGCAGGGGGTGATCTGGGGGGTGATCAGGGGGTGACAGGGGGGTGAAATGTGTGCCTATGTGTACCTGGTGTCAGTGTAGTGTTTGTGCACTTACTTGATGTCTTCTCCGCTCGGCGTCCCGGTCAGAAAGACCGACACGAGGAGCGTGACATCACTTCCCCTTGCCTGTGTTTACAATTACACAGGAAGGGGAAGGAAGCGGACGAATCCTATTGGCCAGAGCGATCGGGAGGGGGTGGCCAGAAACGACTGGCCGTTACCTCGTCCCGCATCGCTTCTGAAGCGATCCCGACCGTCCCCGCCGGCGGAGGGGGGTCCGATCGGACCCCCCAACCGCCGGAAGAATGTCACGTACAGGTACGTGATTCTGCCTGTACGTGCCATTCTGCCGACGTAAATATACAGGGGGCGGTCGGGAAGTGGTTAAGTATGAGAAGGTTTGGAGCAGATGGTTAGCGGATGGCGAAACGTGTACTTGACATGTTTATCCCTCCCCCCCTTTTTTTTTTCTCTCTCTTTTCCTTTTTCTGTTCTCTATCAAGTGCTGGTTCCACCCCCGATGGGCATCTCGTCTTACGTCACACAGATACTTCAATGTATTTATGTATGTACTACTGTTTTGGCCATGTTGGCTTATACCGATTTATGTACCATGTATATACTTTTTAATAGAGTTGGTTTTCCAATTTAAAAAAAAAAATGCTTTTGACAACACTTAATTTAACTTATACGTACATAAATTAATGTTTTGTATTATATTTTATTTATTTTTTATTTTAGTGCAAAACTCTTGCTTATGACTGTATGTCAGTTCTGCATCAACGTTGAAGTGGAGGTAAGACACAATACTTTTACAGATTACAATTATTCGGGGCAGTAAGTATATTTGTTAACAGATTGTTTCAGAGTGCACACTATATTTTTTTTACCATTAAAACCAAAACCAAAACAAACACGTAAAGACAACCATTTTGGGGGACTAAATTTTTTTAAACCAGCCACTTTGTTACAAGCTAACCTAAAATTTAGATTGCATTATAGTTGACAAACTGAAAATAAGCAAAGTTGTTTTTTTAAAAAACAAATCATCATTGACGCATAGTTTAAAAAAAACATATGAAAACTACACCTACAAAGGTGAACTAATCTCCCCTAATAATAATAAAAAATATCTAGGGAAATACCTGTCATTTCAAAGCCACTGTTTCTAATTTTTAGGGACTTTTTCAAATGACTAGCATAGTACCACTGGATTGGCGCAAGGCCAATATGGTGCCTATATTTAAAAAGGGATATTTAAAAAAGTATTTACCAAGTACGGTAACTATAGACCTGTTAGTGATTGTAAAGTCATTTTTTTTCCTAATAACAAACATGTTATACTTGCCTCCTCTGTGCAGTTGGTTTTGCACAGGGCAGCCCGGATCCTCCTCTCCTCAGGTCCCTCTTCTGTACTCCTGGCACAGAGTTGCCAACTTCCCCCAGCATTTTTTACTGACAAAAATTTGCTGGCGGAGCCCATTTTTAACTGGCAACCTGAGAAATTACAAAACTCCTATTGAAAACTAACACAGTGAATATTTAAACACTATTAACATGATATGGAAACACTGACAAAATCTATAACAAAGTAATAGGCTTGATTTGCACTTAAAAAGTCAACAAAGCATGAAATTATCAGCCTATTTACTGGCAGTTGTAAAACAATCACAGATTTTTGAAAACTCTCAGTCAATTTGCCAGCAGTTGGCAACCCTGTCCTGGCCCCTCCCTTTTGTTCAGTGCCCCCACAGCAAGCAGCTTGCTATGGGGGCATCGAAGCCGAGTCACAGCTCCCTGTGTCCATTCAGACACGAACCCCCGACCTGGCCCGCCCCCTCTCTCTTCTGGCTAACTGACATTTAATGACAGCCGTGGGAGGCAATAGCGCTGCTGCTGTGTCTCAGCCAATCAGGAGGAGTGTCCTTGATGGCTAAGACACTGGTGGACATTGCTGGAGAGAGAGGAGGTTCAGGTAATCAGAGGGTGCTGGGGCGGCTGCTACCCACAGAAGGCTTTTTATCTTAATGCATAGAATGCATTAAGATAAAAAACCTTCTGCCCTTATAACTTCATTAACTTCTATAGTTCAGAAGATTCTGGAGAGTTTAATAAAAGACCATATATTTGAGTTTTTGCTAGAAAAACACATTGTAAGCAAAAGCCAGATTCATAAAAGACAGATGTTGTCAGACAAATCTGATTTATTTTTATGAGGAGGTAAGTAAAACCTTGGACAGAGGGGTGGCTGTGAACGTGGTATACTTGGACTTTGCAAGTGTGTTTGACACAGTTCCCCACACATGGCTAATGTGTAAGGTAAATAATACAGGCTTGAAAAAATTCAGTTTGTAAATGGATAGAGAACTAGCTAAAAGACCATATTCAAATAGTAGTGGTTAATGATTCTTACTCTGAATAATCTAAGGTAGTGGTATACCCCAAAGTTCAGTGTTGGGACCCTTACGTTTTAATATATTTATAAATGATATAGGGTCTGGTATTAAAAGTACCATTTCAGTCTTTGCAGGTGACACCAAGCTGTGCAGTTGAATAACAGTCTCCAATTTACAAGCTGACCACTATGCACTGTTTAATTCAAATGAAGTTTGATGTTGACAAATGAACTTGGGGGCTAAAAATGTGTATGCATCATATATACTAGGGGGAGTACAACTGGGGAAATTAATGGTGGAGAAGGATCTTGGTGTTCTGGTAGATCATAAGCTTAATAATAGCATGCAATGCCAAGCTGCAGTTTCCAAAACGAGCAAAGCCCTTTCTTCTATTAAGAGGTATCGTCTTTTTTCCTTTCTCTTCTTTATCTCCCCCCCCACTCTCTCTCCACCCCTTTCTTGTACTCTTCTTCTCACCTAAGTCTATCCCTGATTTCTACCTGACTTCAGGTATTTAAATAAAAAATAAAAAATGAACGGTGTACTCAGAACCTAGTAATATACACGGTCATAAACTTCCGACAGTGACCTGGCTGGTCTCTCTCTCCCTCCAGGATGGAGAGGCTACCCCCAATGCTCATTAACTGGAGAAGACATGGCGACTTGTTATAAACATCTCCTCTCTCTTGATACAACAATTATATGCCTTGAATCCTCTGCAGGATACCTCAGAGTATTGGTTATTTTCATGTTGTGATAAAATGATTGTCTAGTTTTATGAAGTTACCCCATAATTGTATCTGTTGCATACCTTTCAATAAAAATATTAAAATATAAAAAAAAAAAAAAAGGTATCGTCTGCCGAGAAAGAGACCTAATTTTACCCTTGTACAAATCATTAGTAAGACCTCATCTGTAATTCAGTTTTGGGGACCAGTTTACAAAAAGGATATAGGAGAAAGTGTAGAGAAGGGCAATCAAATAGATTAGAGGCATAGAGGAGCTTGGCTATTATGAACAATTACAGTTGCAATAAAAAGTATGTGAACCCTTTTGGAATGATATGGATTTCTGCACAAATTGGTAATAAAATGTGATCTGATCTTCATCTAAGTCACAACAATAGACAATCGCAGTCGGCTTAAACTAATAACACACAAAAAATTAAATGTTACCATGTTTTTATTGAACACACCATGTAAACATTCACAGTGCAGGTGGAAAAAGTATGTGAACCCCTAGACTAAAGAGATCTCCAAGAGCTAATTGGAGTGAGGTGTCAGCCAACTGGAGTCCAATCAATGAGATGAGATTGGAGGTGTTGGTTACAGTTGCCCTGCCCTATAAAAAACACACACCAGTTCTGGGTTTGCGTTTCACAAGAAGCATTGCCTGATGTGAATGATGCCTTGCACAAAAGAGCTCTCAGAAGACCTACGATTAAGAATTGTTGACTTGCATAAAGCTGGAAAGGGTTATAACAGTATCTCCAAAAGCCTTGCTGTTCATTAGTCCACGGTAAGACAAATTGTCTAAGGATGGAAAAAGTTCAGCACTGCTGCTACTCTCCATAGGAGTGGGCATCCTGTAAAGATGACTGCAAGAGCACAGCGCGGACTGCTCAATGAGGTGAAGAAGAATCCTAGAGTGTCAGCTAAAGACTTACAAAAGTCTCTGGCATATGCTAACATCCCTGTTAGTGAATCTACGATATGTAAAACACTAAACAAGAATGGATTTCATGGGAGGATACCACAGAGGAAGCCACTGCTGTCCAAAAAAAACATTGCTGCATGTTTACAGTTTGCACAAGAGCACCTGGATGTTCCACAGCAGTACTGGCAAAATATTCTGTGGACAGATGAAACCAAAGTTGAGTTGTTTGGAAGAAACACACAACACTATGTGTGGATAAAAAGAGGCACAGCACACCAACATCAAAACCTCATCCCAACTGTAAAGTATGGTGGTGGGGGAATTATGGTTTGGGGCTGCTTTGCTGCATCAGGACCTGGACGGATTGCCATCATCGAAGGAAAAATGAATTCCCAAGTTATGCCTCGTACACACGTACGGACTTTTGCCGGCGGACCTAAGTCCAGCGGACAATCCGCTGGACTTTCCAGCTAGGTACGCTGGACTAAAAAGCGAACGGACTTGACCACACACGATCACGCAAAAAGTCCGGCGGTTCATGCGATGACGTGCAGCACGTACGACGGGACTAGAAAAAGGAAGCTCGAGATCCCAAACGACACCCTTTGGGCACCGTCAGCTGAACTCGTGTGTATCGCGTGTTAGTTGACGTTTGGTTAGAGACGATTCGCGCTTCTCAGACTTCTGCTTAATTCGTTCGCTTCTGCCGTTCAGTTTGTGCTTGTGAGGTTTGTATCTGGCTTTCAGTGCGTGTGGATCAGTTCCTACCTGTTCTCAGGCCGTTCTGGTCCGCTCGTTCCTGTTTTTCAGGTCGTTCTTCATAGGCCTTGCTGTTCTTCAGTGCGTTCTGTTAAGTTGTTTGTTTGATCAGCCGACCGTTTTGAAGCCATGGAGTGTGGACGTACTCGGGAACGAGTTCGTGCTGTGCAGGGGCTCGGTGTTGCGGTTAACACCTTGGCACGAGCCCAGTCCATGAACAGGGTGAGGAGGAGTTCATGGACCAAGAATTGGTTGCGCCAGCGTGACCAATTCTCGCATATGCCTTTGCTCCGTGAGATCCGTGAGAATAATCCTGATGATTTCAGGAATTATCTCCGGATGACGGACCCCATTTTTCACCGTCTGTTGGCTTCGCTGTCCCCTTATATTACCAGGCAGAATACCTGCATGCGGCAAGCCATCAGTGCGGAGCAGAGGCTAGTCGCCACGTTGCGTTACTTGGCGACGGGGAGAAGCTTGCAGGACCTCAAGTTCACGACAGGCATCTCCCCCCAGGCTCTGGGGCTCATTATTCCAGAGACCTGTTCTGCCATTATCCACGTCCTGCAGGAGGAATACATTAAGGTAAGTCTTCTCTTTTAAAATTACCTATGTCTTGTATGTTTGCTAATGTAGTGCATCAATGTCATCATTAGCTAATTCCCATGATAGGACTATTCTATGAATGTCCCCTATTCCTTATTTTTTTTTTTTTTTTTGTTTTTTGTCTAGTATTTTATGGTTGACTTATCGAAATAGCTTGAACAATGTATTATTTAGTGGGTCACATGCATCTTTCCTTGCACCAACCTCCCCAGCATGGAATCTTGGCCCCCTAAACACCCCTAGCCTAGTCACTTTCTTTGGTTAAAAATGTATATTACCAGCTCCATTGTACTGCTTTACTCACCCCCCCTTTCACCCCCCTTGCCCCTCACCCCTTTCACCCCCCTTGACCCTCACCCCTTTCACCCCCCTTGACCCTCATTTTTAAATTGATTGCATGTGGTTTGGGTCAGCTTGTAATTAACCCCCCACCCCCACACACACCTTTAATTGATTGCATGTGGTTTGGGTCAGCTTGTAATTAACCCCCCACCCCCACACACACCTTTAATTGATTGCATGTGGTTTGGGTCAGCTTGTAATTAACCCCCCACCCCCACACACACCTTTAATTGATTGCATGTGGTTTGGGTCAGCTTGTAATTAACCCCCCACCCCCACACACACCTTTAATTGATTGCATGTGGTTTGGGTCAGCTTGTAATTAACCCCCCCCCCCCACACACCCACCACACCCCCCACACACACCTTTAATTGATTGCATTGTAATTAACCCCCCCCCCCACACACACCTTTAATTAATTGCATGTGGTTTGGGTCAGCTTGTAATTAACCCCCCACCCCCACACACACCTTTAATTGATTGAATGTGGTTTGGGTCAGCTTGTAATTAACCCCCCACCCCCACACACACCTTTAATTGATTGCATGTGGTTTGGGTCAGCTTGTAATTAACCCCCCACCCCCACACACACCTTTAATTAATTAACCCACCCCCCACACACACCTTTAATTAATAGCATGTGGTTTGGGTCAGCTTGTAATTAACCTCCCACCCCCCACACACACCTTTAATTGATTGCATGTGTATTGTGTGAACTTACAATTAATTACTCCCCACCCACATCCCCATTATTATCTTCTCTGGGCCATCAGAGGGGTCATCAATCAGAGATTTGTCCCTTTTATCCTTAATCTTTTGGCTTTATTTCAAGGACTTACAAAATAAATACATATGTTCTTCCAAATTGTTTGTTATTTTGTTGCATTTAGTTTGGTGTTTTGCCTGGTTGTTAATTTGAATTGTATCTTTCTGTTTGACTTCACAGTGTCCCTCCACGCCACAGGAATGGCAGACTGTGGCTTCCCAGTTTGCTGCCCGTTGGGACTTTCCCAACTGCGGAGGGGCGATTGACGGCAAACATGTGCGAATTGTGCCCCCACCCCATTCGGGGTCATACTATTGGAATTATAAGGGGTTCCATAGTATCGTGTTGATGGCGGTGGTGTCGGCACAATATGACTTTCTGTATGTGGATGTGGGGAAAAACGGCCGGATGTCGGACGGAGGAGTCTTCAACCACACGGAGTTCGGTCATCGTCTCCAGACTGGTGGCCTGGAGCTGCCACCAGATGAAGATAATGTGGAGGGACTCCCGTTCGTTTTCATAGCCGACGAGGCGTTCGGTCTGGGTGACCACCTGATGAGGCCATTTCCCCAACGATCCCTCACCCCTGAGAGGAGGATTTTTAATTATCGGTTGGCCAGAGCAAGAAGGGTTGTGGAAAATGCCTTTGGTATTATGGCCAACCGTTTCAGATTGCTCCTTACATCCATACATCTGGCAGAGTACAAACTGAATACTATTATTCTTGCATGCTGTGTCATGCACAATTATTTACGCAAACATTCGGGAACATACTCATTACCAATCGGGCCTGAGGCCGGAGTGGAAGGCGACCTGACAGGGCTGGATACTCGCCGTCTTGGTTTGGCCCCACAATCAGCCCAGCAAGTGCGGGACCGTTATTTAAATTATTTTAATGGTAGGGGGGCCATTGCAATGGCAGCAGACCCTTAAACCATCTTTTTGTTTGAGAAAGAATAAATACAGTTATTTATGTTTGAAAGATTGGTATTTTGGTATTGTTTTTCTTTTAATTTTGCCTGTTTTATATGTTGTCCTAGTGCACTTCTTAATAGTGGCAAACTTGGTTTGCGTTTAGTAAATAAGCCCCTTTGTCAATGAACCACAACATGTTTTGGTCAAACTGGTAGTATTTAAAAAGAAGAAGCCACACATTGTTTAATTTGTGCAAACATTTTTTTATTTCTTCTAGTGCACATCCAAACCTTTTTTTTTTTTTTTTTTTTTTTTTTTTTTTTTTTTTTTTTTTTTTTTTTGGTATTTTTGGTAAATATTTTTGTTTTTTTTATTTTTTTTACCAACATATTTTAGATTTTTTTGGTTATATTTTTTAAATTTTTTGGTCTTTTTCTCACAACATATGATTTTTTTTAAATTTTTATTTATTTTTATAAACAAACATAAAAACATGTTTTAAAATGGTATACAATTTTGGCTTAGCATTTGCAAATATTTACAATATGTAAAAGTCGAGAACTTACAAAGTTCAACAGGTAACCCATGAACAGTAGAAGCCAAATTTATAATATGCACACTAATTTTGCAGGAAAATGGGTAATGTCAACATGTGCTATGTCCCATCATGGGGAATCAATGGACGTGTTTGGTGTGTGAAACCCCTTCCCTCTCACCTACTAGCATTAGGGGTTGCAAACACCAAATGCGTGCATTGAGATCCCCTGATGGCACATAGCACATGTTGACACACCGTGTGCATATTAAAAATTGGGCCTCTAAAATTTGTAACAAATAGCGCATCAAAAGGGGAATGAAGGACATGATTGATGTTAAGAAATGGAAAAGGGTGTTTAGATTCTCCCCAAAACATCAATCATGTCCTTCATTCCCTGCTGCATGGTGGCCATCTCCTTCTGCATATTTTCCAGCTGCAGATTCCAGGCCATGATCTGGCCAATAAGCCTGTGGGCACTGTCTGTGGAAAATGGCTCCGCAGCTTGTCCTTCCACAAACAGATCAGCATCACCTAAAAGTTGGGTAGATAAAACACAAGAAAAAAAGTGTCAAAAACATGCAGACCTTAATTTATTAGCTCAATCTGTGTTCTGAGACACTCACTTGGTGGGGTGCAGATTTGATCCACTTCAACCACCTGTTCCGCCACATCCACGCGTGGGCTTGGGCTAACTGCCCAATTAGTCTGGTGAGGCCGGGAGGTCCTCGTAGGTTCGGACTGACGTCTGAGTCTTTTGCCCCCTATGGTAATGGAACACAAAAAGGTACACTTTTAATCACACTGATATTTGAGTGCCAAAATAGGATTATTAAACATTGTTTAAAAGTGTTGTCCAATTATTAGCAGTTTGTTAGAAGATCCTACTTGAAGACAGAATTGAAATGTCTATCTAATGAAACTCCAATACTTAAACGCCCCTTCAACCCTAAATTTGAACTTCCGCTCATTGTATCCCTGCACCCCTGTGGTGTCTTATTTGGAACCTTTTAGGGGGGAGGGGTTGCAGATACCTGTGTAAGGCAGGTATTTGCACACACATCCGGCCCTAGACTCCCACAGAAGTATACGCCACATCCCGTCCCACCGTGCTGTCTGCTGGGACACACAGCGCGGACCAGTCCTATTGCATTGCGCAACTGGCACATGCCCAATAGTGACCCGGGAAGTGAAGCCGCAAAGATTAATTTCATGATTGCAAGATCAGAGATTGTAGCTGCACCATCCAAGGGACAGGTGAGTGTACTTCTTCGAAAAGTCACCACCTACAGTATTTGTAGATGATGAGCATTTTTCCTGAATTGTGAGCTTGACACCCTGCTTAACATATTTAGCCCCCCCCCCCCCCAACAGCTTCTGGAGTCCCTGTGTAAGTTACCCCTAAAACCCTTACTACAGCAGTAATTGTATAGATAGTGACAATAATAAACAAGCTTACAACTCCAACAACCCAAAGCCAGGTAAACTGACTAAACGTTATGAAGACAAACTGAACTTTCATCAAATCTGCGCAAGTTTCACGTACGAATGCTAATAACATCTGCGCAAGTTTCACGTACGAATGGTAATAACATCTGCGCAAGTTTCACGTACGAATGGTAATAACATCTGCGCAAGTTTCACGTACGAATGGTAATAACATCTGCGCAAGTTTCACGTACGAGTGCTAATAACATCTGCGCAAGTTTCACGTACGAATGGTAATAACATCTGCGCAAGTTTCACGTACGAATGGTAATAACATCTGCGCAAGTTTCACGTACGAATGGTAATAACATCTGCGCAAGTTTCACGTACGAATGGTAATAACATCTGCGCAAGTTTCACGTACGAATGGTAATAACATCTGCGCAAGTTTCACGTACGAATGGTAATAACATCTGCGCAAGTTTCACGTACGAATGGTAATAACATCTGCGCAAGTTTCACGTACGAGTGCTAATAACATCTGCGCAAGTTTCACGTACGAATGGTAATAACATCTGCGCAAGTTTCACGTACGAATGGTAATAACATCTGCGCAAGATTATACATATCAAGTATAACCATAGTAGCGCACGTGCTTGACTTACTTTTTTTTGATGGCTTTTCGAATTCTCCTGTACTGATCGTGCTCCCTGGATTTGATGTCGGACCATCGCTTGCGCAGTTGATCCTTGCCCCTTCGTACGCCGAATTTCTGCTCCAGGGTGCTGACGATTGTAGTGAGAATCTTGTCCTTGCGCAAGTTGGGTCGAGGGTAGGGGCCATTTTCCCCGTCGTAATCTTCCCTTTGGAGGATGTCCACCATCTCCACCATCTCTTCAAAGGCCATATTGGTGGCCTTATATCTGCTGCTGGATGCAGATGTGTTCGCTTCTTGGCTTTCCTCCGCGCTACTGGCTGAGAATGTGTCCGCCATCTTCATGAATTTATTCACCCACAATGCAACGAGGGGAAGCGGGGCGGGGAATACTCGTCAGGAGGAACGTCATGGGCGGGCGACGCGGAGGACGCAGGCGGACTTCGACGCGTGCGCAGTGTATATAAGGCTGTTTGAGGGCCCCACGTGTTCCCGAACGGAAGTAGCGAGCGCTCTGTACGAAGGTAAGTGTTTTCTAGGATGCATTACTGTGGTTTATTGGGTTTTGGGCCTGCATTTTTTAAGGATATGTGTGTGTTGCTGCCTGTGTGTAGGGGTTGCTGCCTGTGTGTAGGTGTTGCTGCCTGTGTGTAGGGGTTGCTGCCTGTGTGGGTGTGTTGCTGCCTGTGTGTAGGGGTTGCTGCCTGTGTGGGTGTGTTGCTGCCTGTGTGGATGTGTTGCTGCCTGTGTGGGTGTGTTGCTGCCTGTGTGTGGGTGTGTTGTGTAATGTTTGGTTTGAAAAACTGGATGTGCGTTTTTAGTAACATTTGTGTTTTTGGTCTTTTGTAT
>CM053034.1:144271850-144356850 GCA_028564925.1 Lithobates sylvaticus
GATAGATAGATAGATAGATAGATAGATAGATAGAGAAAGACAGATAAATAGATAGACAGACAGATAGATAGATAGATAGATAGATAGATAGATAGATAGATAGATAGATAGGGGGAGAAAGACAGATAAATAGATAGATAGATAGATAGAGGGAGAAAGACATATAAATAAATAGACAGATAGATAGATAGATAGATAGATAGATAGATAGATAGATAGGGGGAGAAAGATAGATAGATAGATAGATAGATAGATAGATAGATAGATAGATAGATAGAGGGATAAAGACAGATAAATAGATAGATAGATAGATAGATAGATAGATAGATAGATAGATAGATAGATAGATAGATAGATAGATAGGGGGAGGAAGACAGATAAATAGATAGATAGATAAATAGATAGATAGATAGAGGAAGAAAGATAGATAGATAGATAGCTAGATAGACAGAGGGAGAATTAGCGTCACCCCCACCTGCCAAGTTTGCTCTTGCCAGTAAATCTAATGCCTACTCCATATGTAAAAGCAGGCACTCCCATCTACTACCTCTGTGCTGCTGCATCTGGGGTCACACCATCATGACAACGTTGTACACAGCATTTGCTGCTCTGACCACATAATTTTGGGTTGAGGAAGGAACAAATAAACATTATTGCCTATATAATAGCTTCCTGTGATCCCCAAAGCAGCATCAGACAGGAACGGGGAGGGACAGCACTAGAGGCCAATCAGTTCCCTTAAAATCCCATTACAGTTTTAGAGAAAAAAAAAAAAACAGCCTTCTGCTTGCCTTTAAGAGTTCAGCTTTCTCTGCTTTTTGAAAGGGTCTCCTGTGATCTGAAGGGGTTTGTCTGCACCTGTTGGTAATGGGCCGTCTTGGATAATGATCATTTTAACACCAGTCCTCTCCTGCAACATGAGAGCAAGTGTCATTGTGCAGAGCAGCCGTACTTGCACTGAGCAGTGGACAGTGGAAACATCACTTCCTGGAGGCGTGGCCGCGTCACTCATGTGTCCTGACTGGCTGGCATTCCCCCGGCCAGTCCATTCCCCCGGCCAGGCCAGGCACCGGAAGCTGTGGCGCTCTCGAGCGCGCCACAGAGCGAGCTTTTTATGCCCAAATGAGGCGCCTCGTCTGCAATCTGCTGATCGCATTGACGTGGCGTTTCCCATATTGCACTGCGCCCGGCGCACGGCACCGGGTCACAGTGCACATAAGGACCTTTTTTGATATTTTTTTTTTCTTAAAGGGACATGTTTAAATAAAATATATTTTTTATTTTTTATTTATTTTTTACTGCCTGGGGAGGGGGGCGGCGCCCGGGCGCCCCCTATGGACGGGCCGCCACTGGTCACAGGTCCTGATTTGATACCTGAACCATGTGCCAGGTGGACCATGAAGCTGTTCTTCTTGGCACACAAGGGGAGTGCGTGCATGGTTGCAAAGACAGAGTCCACGAAACAGCTACAGGCCCCAGAGTCCACAATGGCATAAACAGTAAGAGTCTTTCCGGTTAACTGGAGGGAAACTGGCAGCAGGGTGTGGTATTGACTGGAACTTAGTACCGCAACTGTTGAAGATGGAAGGAGGGGTCTTCTACAATGTCTTCGGGAACAAGTCTGTAGGAAGTGCCCTTGCTAGCCACAATAAAGACAGAGATTATTGCGGCCACGTCGAGACCGCAGCCTAGGAAAGCTGGCATGTGGAACCTTCCTGACGTTAGAAACATTTCTTGGCATGGTTGAGAAGGAGGCAGGTGATGGGTCCATTGAGCAGGTAGGCATTAAATGAAGATTCCCAGCTTTTTCAAACTGTCTTTCACGTAGGCAACGGTCAATTTGTATACTGAAGTGGATTAAAACATTCAGAGAAGTAGGTATTTCCACTCTGGCGAGTTCATCCTTGATGGCTTCTGACAGGCCAAGACAGAAATGTAAGGCTGAATCATTCCACTCGGTATCAGTGCTCCATAAACGAAAGTCCGAGACATAGTCCTTCATAGGCCTAGAACCTTATTGTAAATGACTCAGCAAAGTCTCTGCCGTCTGGTGATGGAAAGGGTTGGCATATAATTGAGCCATGGCAGTGAAAAAGGAATTGGCCGAAGCCAGGATAGGGTCGTGTTGTTCCCGAAGCTGAAATTCCCAGGCCTGGGGTTCCTCCAGCAACAAGGAGATGAGAAATCCCACCTTCACTTTCTCGGTAGAGAATGTACGGGGTAGCAAAGAAAAATATAGTTCACAGGCATTCTGGAAAGTCCTGTACTTTTTATGGTCCCCAGAAAACCGTTCGGGCAAGGGTACCCTGGGTTCAGGAAAGTAAAATAGTTCAGCTTGGGTAAAAGTCATAGTTTGAGCAGAGGAATCCTTGAGTCTTGGATGCTCGGAAGTGGGGGTAAAACTGGATGTATACTGAAGTTGGTTATGGATGCGGGCAAAGTCCATATGCAACCCTTGCACTACATGGGAGAGTGCGGTAACAGTTTGGAATGACGAGGTCGGCCTCTCTTGTATCTCCAGTCCAGGTCCCACTGAGAGTGGAACAGAAGGAGCCAAAGGACAGGAGGCATATGAGTGCCTACAGATAGAAACCCGGAATCCTGTAGCAGGAAGTCACAGCTGGTCACAGGACAGTGGTTGCAGAGCAGGAAGTCGCAGCTGGTCCCAGGACTGAGGTTGCATAGCAGGAAGTCGCAGCTGGTCGCAGGACTGTAGTTGCAGACACTCGGGTAGTAATGCTGGGCCGAGTAGGGCACCAGAGCAAGGTCACAGGGATAGCCAGGTTCGTCAACAGGCGGGCAGCAGGGTACCGGAAGATCAGGCAGAGATGGGTCAGATGGGAAGACAGGTTCGTCAACAGGCAGGCAGCAGGGTATCGGAACATCAGGCAGAGATGGGTCAGATGGGAAGCCGGGATCAGGAACCAAAGTTCAGAGCAGAATCAACAGGAGCCAAGGTCAGCAACAGGAAATCAGACAGACAAACGCAGGTTTCAGAGTAACAGGAACACAGCTGAAGACCAGTCAGCACCGATCAGTTGCTGGGGCCCCCTTTAAGTAGGCCGTCTGGCGCCAACTGGCGCTAAGGCGACCTCCTGTGCGTGTATGCCGCGTGGCATGCACGTGCATGCGCATAATCGTGCATGGGCATCTGTGGTCCATGTGCGCACGCGCATGCGCACCAGCGCGCACCGGGCGATTTCCACTGGTTTCCTTCACCACACTTTGTATTTTAGGGCTGTGACAGTTTCCAAACCACTTCTGCTCTTATATTGGGAATCAGTCTAACCACTGTGTCCAGGGTGTTTATGCAGGTCATTAAAGCCATTCTTGACCTTGTGCCACAATTTATTTCCTGGCCTGTCTGTTTTCTCACCTTTCTGTTGTGTTCAGCTTAGAGGCCAGTCGCTGTTCACCTGTATGCTTAAGTAATCTTCCCTCAAGCATGGCTCCACCCCTGCCTCTAATTAGGAACAATATATTACATGTGCACTGCAAGCCAAGCCTTGCTGATCATTATCGCGTGTTTGGCTTCCGTGTGCTCATTGCTGTGTGTCCTACATCCGATCCTGTTTACCGACCTTGGCTTGTTCTTGAATGTCCTCGTCTGCTTCATATCCCGACCTTTGGCACGTTCTTTGACTATCCCTATCTGCTTGTTGCCCTGACCTTTTGGCTTATCTTCTGACTATCCTTGTGGTCCCAGGCTGCTGTTTCCTTTCTATCTTTGAGTAGTCTACCATGAGTGTGAGTTGGGAGACCCTGGGGGCCGCGACCTGGAGCTAGACTGTAGAGAAGTCCATCCCCATAATCAGGGGCCCTGGTGAACACCCGCTGGCTCTTAGATTCTGCGCCCTGGGAAATCTCATGCTCTAGCTCCCAGTGTGGTCCGTGTTGGTGCTCCAGAGTATGTGCTTTACTGAACCACCAACAGCTTCATCCGCAGCAGTCAGCCGTAGGGTTCACTACCTTAGCGGTGCACTCATGACCCTAATCAGTTATGGACCCGGCTGACATGTCGCTACTTAGCAGATGATCCATTTCAGGGCATAGTCCATAGGCTCAAGACCCAGGAATCTAATCAGACCCAGGTGATGTGATTCCTCCAGGATTTGGCTCCCCCCTTTGAGCTTCCTTGGGGAACCTCGATTCAGCAACCGCAATCACAATCAGCAGCTGTATCTATTCTGGTTGCAGTCGCAGCCACACAGTCTCTGCAGCTGCCAGCTCCGTCCCGTTTCTCTGGGGACTTCATGGCCTATAGGGGGTTACTCAGCCAGTGCACCATTCACTTTGAACTCCAGCCTCTAAACTTCTCGTCTGATCGGGCAAAGGTAGTCTATATTATTTCCCTCTTCTCCAATGAGGCTTTAGCCTGGGCTTCCCCCTGTGGGAGAAGAATGATCCAGTGGTTTCTAGCCTGCCTGACTTCCTGAAGCTCTTTCAGAATATATTTGAGGAACCGGGTCGGGTTTCTTCAGCGGCCAGTGCCCTTCTACGTCTTCGCCAAGAGTCTTCTTCTATGGGACAGTATGCTCTTCAGTTTCGCATACTAACAGCTGAGTAGAGCTGGAATAATGAGGCCTTAGTTGCAACCTTTTTACATGGCCTCTCTGACCGAGTGAAGAAAATTAGCAGGAAGAACTATCCCTGCCGGTCTGGCCAATGTCATCGCCTTGTGCAACCAGATCAATATTTTCTTTCAGGAGAGGTCCCTAGAGAAAAGACGCCAGCACTCCCTTGTTCCTAGTCAGCCTGAGCTCCCCTCGCTTCATCCTGTGGAACATCTTCTCCCAGCTGAGGAACCTATGCAGCTGGGCCAGACCAGGCTAACCCCAGAGGAACGTGCTAGGTGCAGAACTCTGGGCCTGTGTTTCTATTGTGGGGGCAAGGGGCATTTTCGTGACTCCTGCTCACATCTTCCGGGAAATGCTCGGGTCTAATACATCTGGAAGGTGGAGTATTGGACCCAGAAATATTACCTTTTCGTCTTCTTCTTTGTGTGTCCCAATATGTAGGCTCTTCTTCCAATCGGTCTTGGCATGCTGCTGGCAATTTTATGGATTGGAGAACTGTATGTTCTATGAAGCTTACCATTTTGCCCCTCACTACACCACTGGTGATCTCGGCAATTGATTGCACTGTTCTTCCAGGGGGCCTCATCCGCTTACAGACTCTCCCTGTTAAGATGTTGGTAGGAATACTCCACCAGGAGTGGATATCCTTCCTTATGCTACCTAAGGCCTCAACCCCCATCATATTGGGCCTTTCTTGGCTACAGCTCCACTCTCCACATGTGGACTGGGCTTCTGGGAAGATCCTGGCTTGGGGTCCTTTCTGTTTCTCATCCTACCTACTCAAGATAGGCCTTATCCGCTTACAGACTCTCCCTGTTAAGATGTCGGTAGGGATACTTCACCAGGAGTGGATATCCTTCCTTATGCTACCTAAGGCCTCAACCCCCATCATATTGGGCCTTTCTTGGCTACAGCTCCACTCTCCACATGTGGACTGGGCTTTTGGGCAGATCCTGGCTTGGGGTCCCTCCTGTTTCTTGTCCTACCTACTCAAGGTTACCCCCAAGGGGAGACTTCCAGTTGCAATCACCTCTGTACTTTCCGCTCTTCCCACTGCATAAAGCGATTTCTGGTATGTGTTCTGCAAAAAATCAGCTGAGGTGCTTCCTCCTCACAGGCCCTTTGACTGTGCTATCAATCTTGTTCCTGGAACAACCCTGCCCAGGGGCGGTACCTACCCGTTGTCCATTCCAGAGACCCAGGCCATGTCAGAGTATGTCGCTGAGAATCTAGTGGGGGGGGGTTCATCTGGAAATCCTTATTGCCTGCGGGAGCAGGGTTCTTTTTCATTGCCAAAAAAGATGGAACCGTAAAACCCTGCATTGACTATCAAGGCTTAAATGCAGTGACAATCAAAAATTGATACCCCTTACCTTTAATATCTGAACTATTTGACAGGTTGAAAGGTGCCTCCATTTTTACCAAGTTGGATCTCAGAGGTGCATACATTCTGATCCAGATCTGTGAAGGTGACTGACGAATGGCAAACCGTGTTTAACACTAGGGATGGGCATTACGAATAGTTGGTTATGCCTTTTGGTTTGTGTAATGCCCCAGCTGTGTTCCAAAACTTTGTCAACTAAATTTTCAGGGATCTGCTGTATCAATTTGTTGTCATCTATCTGGATGACATTCTCATCTTTTCTGAAAATCTGCTTGTCCACAGAACCATGTCCTGATTGTACTTCAGCGTATTCTTTTGAATGTTCTGAGGTCCTGTTTTTGGGATGTTTTGTCTCTAGTTTGGGTCTTCGTATGGATCCTGGAAAGGTCTCGGCCATTACCAACTGGCCTCTTCCTGCCAGCCTCAAGGCCACACAGTGCTTTCTTGGGTTCACAAATTATTATAGGCAGTTCATTAGGAATTACTCTTCCTTTGCTGCGCCTATTATCGCCTTGACCAAGAAGTGTGCAAATGCCAAGGAGTGGTCCCCTGAAGCTGTCTCTGCATTTTACGATTTGAAACAGGCCTTTGTTTCTGGACCTCTCTTGAGGAGACCTAATCCTGGGGATCCATTTTTTGTTAAAGTGGATGCTTCTTCAATGGGGGTGGAAGCTGTGCTTCTTAAGTCCTTTGAGAAGAAACGTCAACCATGTGCTTTCTTCTCCAAAGCATTTTCTCAGGCAGAGAAAAATTATGCTATTGGTGATCGGGAACTTCTTGCAATTAAATTGGCGTTAGAGGAGTGGCGTCATCTCTTGGAGGGTTCCCCTCACCCCATAATGATTTTCATTGATCATAAAAATCTGCAGTGCTTACAGAATGCCAAATGGCTGAATCCCAGACAGGCCAGGTGGAGCCTTTTCTTCTCCCGTTTTAATTTTATGATTACGTACAAACCTGGTTCCTGCAACAGTCGGGCTGATGCTCTCTCTAGGTCTTTTGACACTTTGGATGTCCACCCCTGAACCTGAGCTGGTCATTCTTGCCCATTCCACCACCCTGGAGTCAAAAATATCCTCCTGGCAAGACCTTTGTCCCCACTGAGCTAAGAGCTAAGATCCTTCTCTGGGAACATGATTCCAAGGTGGCAGGTCATGCTGGGTTCCTCTGATCCTCCCTACTCATCAGTTGCCACTACTGGTGGCCTACTCTCTGCTCAGATGTCAAGGACTACGTTAAGGCTTGTCATGTATGTGCTCGGTACGTATGTGCTATAATGTAATATATTGGATGATTTTGGGGGGAAAAAAAAAAAAAACACATTTCAAATATATATTAAAAGTAATAGGAATTAGATTAGCATCAAAAAGGGCTTATTAACTGAGAACACCTACTAATTGCCTAACAAGGCACACTAATTACATGAAATTAACCAATTGTAATGGGTGTGCACTATTATCAATGAGAAAATCACATTTACCATAGCGCCAATTGTATTTTAGATATGCTTGTATTTATAATGGGGATCTGTGCCTCCGCGTTAATTAAGCGTGTAAACCAATGCACCAATTAATGTATGAATGGCTGTTGTGCCAGTGAATCCTTAGTGAATGACTCTCTTGGTGTTGCTGAGTGGAAGTGCTAACCACATGGCCAATCTGTTATTTTTATGGGGATAGACCTCTAAATATGCTTGATTAGGTACCCGTCTGATAATTAGTTTCTATGCAGCATTGGTATAATTTTGATTAGATATTGTAGAGGGGTGGTCTTGTTGGTATACTCCTGTCTTTTTAGTTGGTATGAGCCTGCTAAAAGTGCAGCATGCTTTTTTACCCTTCCATAAATATCTGTTTATTAGTGGTTGTGTCTGTGAAAAAAAAAATCCGGGACTGGAATGGGCAATGTTCTAAATAGATATAGAAGTTGAGGAAGAATTTGCATTTGGAATGCAGCCAGTCTACCTATCCAGGATAATTCATGTTTACTCAAGTTTTCCCATTTGGAATGTAAGGAGTGCAGGAAGTTTAGATAATTTTCTTCAACAAGATCTGTTACTTGGGGGGTAAGGGTGATACCCAGGTATGTTATACCTTTGTCTTTCCAAGTATAGGGGAATTCAGTATTTATACTATTCGTTGCCTCATTCGATAGACCCAGTACCAGCAGATATGATTTAGATTCATTAACTTTATAATAGGACAATGAGTTGAACATTTGCAAAGCTTGATGTACTGAAGCCAGGGAGGGATGAGACATTAGTGAGCATCAAGAATATATCATCACCAAACAAGCTTATGGTATGCATCCTGCCATTAATTGTAAAACCTGTGATACCCAGGTGTTGGCGAATGTATGCGGCCATAGGCTCCATGAGTAAATTAAAAATCAGTGGGGATAATGGACACACTTGACGATTTCCATTTGTTATTGTGAAAGGCATTGAAAGCAAACCTGACATGTATACCTGGGCTGAGGGAGTGGTGTACAATGCCATGATAGCCTGAGAGATCTGGCCCTCAAGGCCGAAACCCTTCAGGACCTGTGCAAGGTACTCCCAGTGAATTCAGTCAAACACCTTCTCTGCATCCAAAGCTAGGAGCAGAGAAGGTGTTCTGGTTTTGTTGGCTAGATAGATAATGTTAATTAGGCATCTGGTAGCGTCAGCTGTTTGGCGGCCTTTCGTAAATTCAGATTGGTCTGGATGTACAAGAGATGGTTGTAGATTCACCAGTCTGCCTGCATTCATTTTAGCGTATATCTTCAGATCATTGTTGAGCAATGGAATGGGACGAAAGTTTTTGGGCATGTTGGGTTCCTTCCCCGGCTTCGGCAATGCAACAATCATGGCTTGGAGCATCTCAAGCCTTTTTGAATGTTTTAAAGTATTCCCCATTGAAACCATCTGGACCAGGTGATTTATTATTAGGAAGTGAATCTATAGTTTGGGAGACTTCCAGCTCCGTAAATGGAGTGTTGAGAGTATTAAGTTGTCCTTCCGTAAGATGCAGAAGTTTAATTATCTTAAGAAATGCGGAAATCTTGGAGGGCGTGGGTTGGATGGTATGTGGGTCCTGACTTAAGTTGTAGAGTGAACTGTAGTAGGTACTAAAAGCATCTGCAATGGCCTGGGGATGGTACAATTTAGCTTGGGTCATTGGATGTATGATATATGGTATTTTGGTTTTCTGTATATGCCCTCTGAGCCGGGCAGCAAGTAACTTCCCTGCTTTATTGCCACTAGCATAGTAGGACATTTTTAACCTCCTAGAGGCCTTCTCAAAGTCCTCTAGTAGGATTAGTCTGAGATCATATCTGAGTTTAGTTAATTGTTCAGATGCTGCACAGGTTGCATTAATTCTGTTTTGGGCTTCTAGGGATTGAATTTTAGAGGAAATTTCTTGTATTTGCCGCTCCCTCGTTCTCCTAGCCCTTGCTCCCAGTTTGATGAGTAAACTGCGCATAAATGCTTTATGGGCATTTTTAAGTTACAAAGGGATCGGTAACAGAATTTGCATTGAGTTAAAAAAATTCAACTAATTCTTTTGTTAATTCAGACCTGGTAGGATCCGCCTGGATCAACCGCGGGTTTGATCGCCAAATAAATGTGGGGTTGACAGTAGAAGCGTCATCCACCAGCAGCGTCACTGAGGCGTGATCCGACCAGGTAATGTTATTGATTTTAGATGTCTTAATTTTCATTAGTAGCCATTTATCTATCAAGAAAAGATCCAGTCTCGTGTAGACCCTGTGGCTTGTGGAAAAGAAGAAGTAGTCTCTTTCCGAAGCATTTAGACACCTCCATGCATCATAAAGATCATATCGAAAGAGCAAAGGTTTTAAAGAGTTTTCGTGTCTGTTGGAGAGTATGGTGGAGTTTATTTTGGGGTTAGGGGGTAGGTTGAATTCTCCGCACAGCAGCAGATATCGCTGTTGAATCTGGTTGGCTTTCCTCAGAACTTTATGGAAGAAACGTGCTTGGTGCATATTCGGTGCATACACATTCACAATTGTGTACCCTGTAGAGTTAATGTCACAAACTAAAATGGGATACCTTCCCTGAGGGTCAGACAATTCTGTGTGAAGTGTAAAGGCAACTGTATCCTTTACAGCCGTGAAAACTCCCCTTTTTTTTGCTGCCATATTTGCAAAGAAGATGTGCAGGGAATTGGGATTAGAGCAGCTGGGTTGGGCTTGGCTACGGAAATGCGTTTCTTGGATGCAGAGGATGTCACATTTATTCTGTGCCACTTCCTTACACAGAGACCTACATTTAGCAGGGTTGTTGAGACTCTTAGCATTTATTGTCAAAAAGGCTATGGTCATCCGGGTGTAGGAGATTGCAGATTTGTGTGTAGCATGTGTTGGTAACACTTACATGAAGTGGCAATTCCAAGTTGGGATCTCCGATGGTGGCAATTGCCCATTTTGGGCTCTTGATATCTGGATTGGGCTGAGTGGTCCCCTTTGGTGTAAGGAGATAAACGTGCTTTCAGCTGTGAACATAAACAATGGTTAACTGTGAAACTTAGTAAAAATACAAACAAGTTCAGAACATGAAAAAGAAGCAAAAGAGCATCAGTGCGATCCAGATGTGGCTTCTGCCACTCATTATTTTTGTAGGGTAAAAAAGAAAAAAGGAAAGGACTAAAGAGAGAAAAAAGAGCTGTCAGATAGGAGAAAACAAAAAAAAAACAGTGCAACTTGTCAGTTTTCTCCTATGCAGGGAGTAGTAGGTAGTATTCAAGGCTGGTTACAGAATATTCAGGTATGCCTGTGAGCGTTCTTTGATGTAACTAGGTTCTATTCCTCACTTATGCGTTCAGGACTTGGGTGGTTGGTTGTGGTGGTTCGTCTGGTACGATGTGCCACATTTTAAGCAGATGTAGACCCTTTGCCAGGGAGTCGACTACATGATCTTTACCCTCTCTGGTTTTGATTAGCTTCGTAGGGAATCCCCATTTATAGGAGATTTTGTGGTTCCTCAATGCTTTTGAGATGGTATTGAGGTTCCTGCGTTTTTGAAGGGTAAATTGGGATAGATCAGCAAAAAATTGTAAATGTTGATATTGGGAGGGGAATTGATCTTTGGTGCGTGATGCTGCCATTAGACGTTGTTTAATGTGAAAGAAATGGAGCCGCAGTATAACGTCTCTGGGTATGTTGTCAGGCAGGTGTGATGGCTTTGGTAGTCGATGGATTCTATCTACCGTAATGTCCAAATCTGTGACATCGGTAATATAGACTTGAACAGTTGCACCGCATATTCGCGCAGATCAGATTGTTTGACTGATTCGGGTACTTCTCAGATTTTTTAATTGTTCCACCTGGAGCGGTCCTCAATGTCAGCGTCGTGAGTTTGGATTTAACTGCTTCCATTTCTTTTTTTTCCAATTAACGTTTTATTATTAATCAACGTATTCAAACAGGTTATGTAACTTTACATACATTTTAGCAGAAACAAGTTCCCATGTTCAAGAAAATATGCTTCGTGCGTGTTCTGGTTGGTCCATGGGTATGTCCATAAGTGGTACATTGTTATCTTAAACAGCATTCCCTCTGCAGAAATGCAGGGGGTTAGGTTTTTAGCTTATAACACCTATGGTAACGTTTATGTAACAACATGCAGGATTGGTCTGCTTTACAGATGGTAGGAAAGAAAGGAGAAAAAATGAGGTGGGGGGGGGGGGGGGGGAAGTGGGAAGAGAGGGTAGAGAAAGGGGTAGATAAGGGTGGGGGGGGGGGTAGGAAGTGAGGGGGTGTAGATACGTTCTCACCTTAGTTGCCAATATGGGTTGTCTTAGTCCTCCCGCCGATGCCACATCTCCCAGACTTCATTGTGTTCGTCCAATTTTTGTCGGATCCTGGCCGTCATCTTTTCCATAAGTTCAACGTCTTTGACCCTGGTGTATAGGGCCTCTTGAGAGGGTGGGGTGGGGGATTTCCAGTTTAGGGCTATTAGGCATCTTGCGGCTGTCAGTATGTGTCTGAGGAGTTTTTTGCTGGGCTTGGACATTTTTGGTTGGGACAGGCCTAGCAGGAAGAGTTTAGGAGTAAACGGTATGGGGACCCCCCAAATATCCATACCAGACCCTTTAGGAGTTCCCCCAAAAATCCATACCAGACCCTTTATCCAAGCACGCATCCTGGCAGGCTGCAGGAAAAGAGGGGGGGACGAGAGAGCGCCCCCCTCCTGAACCGTACCAGGCCACATGCCCTCAACATTGGGAGGATGCTTTGGGGGTCTGTGACCCCTTAAAGCACCATGTCCCCATGTTGATAGGGACAAGGGCCTTATCCCCACAACCCTGGCCGGTGGTTGTGGGGGTCTGTGGCCGGGGGCTTATCAGAATCTGGAAGCCCCCTTTAACAAGGGGACCCCCAGATCCCACCCCCCTGTTTGAAATGGTAAGGGGGTACAAATGTACCCCTACCATATCACAAAGTGTAAAAAATTGTTAAAAAACACACAGACACAGTTGGGGAAAGTCCTTTATTAAAAATAAAAAAAAATAAAAAAAAGATTCCAGCGGTGGTAATCTACTCTTGCTATCCAGCGATGGGTGATCGCTTCTCCGGGGGCCAGCGATGGGTGATCTCTTCCGATGGTCCAGCACAGCGCATCCTGTCTCCATGGAGACACTGTGGGAATCCCGACAGCCTGATAAGGTCTTAGCTGAGGAGGACAGGGCCACCCGTCACCTGACCCTGCCCCCTCTGATGCAAGGGGAAACCCAGGCTTCCCTAGTGATGTATGGGTGACCCCGCCCCCCCTCTGACGCAAAGGAAAAGCCGGGCTTCCCCAGTGATGTACGGGTGACCCCACCCCCTCTGATGTAACGCAGGTTTCTGTTACATCAGAGGGGGGCGGGGTCCCCCGTACGTCACTGGGGAAGCCCGGCTCCCCCTTTGCGTCAGAGGGGGTGGCCCCATCCTCCTCATCTAAGACCTGGGATTCCCGCAGTGTCTCCGTGGAGACTGGATGCACTGCGCTGGACCATCGGGAGAGATCACTCATTGCTGGACCCCGGAGAAGAGATCACCCATCGCTGGATAGCAAGAGTGGATTACCACCGCTGGAATCTTTTTTTTATTATTTTTTTATTTTTTATTTTTAATAAAGGACTTTTCCCAATGGAGTCTGTGTGTTTTTTAACAATTTGTTACACTTTCTTTGTGAAATGGTAGGGGTAGTTTTGTACCCCCTTACCATTTCAAACGGGGGGTGGGATCTTGGGGTCCCCTTGTTAAAAGCGGCTTCCAGATTCTGATAAGCCCCCCGCCCGCAGACCCCCACAATCACCGGCCAGGGTTGTGGGGATGAGGCCCTTGTCCTTATCAACATGGGGACAAGGTGCTTTGAGGGGTCACAGACCCCCAAAGCATCCTCCCAATGTTGAGGGCATGTGGCCTGGTACGGTTCAGTATGGGGGGCGCTCTCTTGTCCCCCCTCTTTTCCTGTGGCCTGCCAGGTTGCGTGCTCGGATAAAGGGTCTGGTATGGATTTTTGGGGGAACTCCACACCATTTTTTTTTTATTTGGCGTGGAGTTCCCCTTAAAATCCATACCAGACCTGAAGGGTCTGGTATGGATACTTAGGGGGAACCCCAAGTCATTTTTTTTTATTTGACCCGGGGTTCCCCTTAATATCCATACCAGACCTGAAGGGTCTGGTAATTGAATTTAGGGGGAATCCCACGCTTTTTTTTTTTTTATCAATGACTTTCAATAACTGCTCTCTGTATTATGGGAGCCGACAATTCATTACAGCCGCCAGTGCTTTAAAATTACTTTTTTTCTTTCGGAAATGACACTTTGTGCAGGGACAGTTTTAAGCATGGGAAACATGCGCTCCTTTACAGGCATACTATACACACCCGCCAGGTTCGAAATTTAAAGGGATATTACACTTTTATTGTTAACAACATTTTGCTGCCATTTGCAGCCCTCTAGCCCTTTCCATTGCATTTTTAGAGCCATTTTAGTCCTCAAAAGTTCGGGTCCCCATTGACTTCAATGGGGTTCGAGTTCAGGGTCAAGTTCGGGTCAAGTTCGGTCCCGAACTCAAACTTTTTTGGCAAGTTCGGCCGAACCCGTCGAACCCGAACATCCAGGTGTCCACTCAACTCTAGTTGCGAGCACTGAACTTGTTCTCTCTGGAGAAGATAAGCTTGAGAGGGGATATGATTTCAATGTACAAATACCATACTGGTGACCCCATAATAGGGATAAAGCAATAAGACATTCGCCCATTCACTAAAATTAGAAGAAAAGCGGTTTAACCTTAAACTGTGTAGAGGGATCTTTACTATAAGTGTGGCTAGGATGTGAAATTATCTTCCACAGGTAGTGGTTTTAGCGGGGAGCATCGATAATTAAAAAAAACAAATAGATAAGCACCTGAAGGACCACAACATACAGGGATATACAATGTAATACTGACATAAAATCACACACATAGGTTGGACTTGATGGACTTGTGTCTTTTTTCAACCTCGCCTACTATGTAACCATGTACTACTGTAAGATGTATGTATGTATGTAAGATGGATCAAGAAGCTCAAAAGAATTGTCCCTGGGCTGCCCTCAAGGAAAGAACAAACTTGTCTTATTTATTTGCAAACTTACCTTATCTATGTGAAGTGTGCCTCATTGCAGCCTCCAAACTAAGATGCCAGTGTGAGCAAAGCCATTGTGGGCTCTAAAAAAGGCTCTAACATTGAACGGCATGCTTTCCTTTAACCTCCCTGACGGTATTCCTGAGTGTGGCTCGGGGTGGATTTTCAGTACCAAAAGTGGTAACCCCAAGCCATGTAAGGTACACGTCTTTCTCCTTGTATTCTAAATGCCTAGGCCAGGGATGGTAAAAGCGGAGGTCCCAAGTCACCGGTGGTTAATCAACACACACATACACTGGTTGTAAGTGAAGAATGATTACAGAGTTTAATAGGCACTACGTTCCTCTTTTATGGGAAATGCAGACGGGGGGAACAGCTCTCCCAAGAACCAATCAGACTCATACACATATGCATACATTAACAACTTCTTGTCATGTGATGGTCTTCAGTTTGCAATATGAAATATAGGGCAAAGGTTAGTGTATGACAGTTAGTTCTGTTATCTGTACACACCTGCTGACTTGACCACAAAACTCCTGAGTCACTGCTAGCTAGTTTCATATCCTCTGGTGAAGTACAGAGTTAGAAACCACAATACAGATGCGTCCTGATATGTCAACACTGGTCGAAACAGTTTTTATGCAGAATATACTTACAACAGCTTTGTTCAAAAGCTGTTACTCTGAAAGTTTAAGCATATTAATTTCAACCCCTATCAAAATGGTATATCATTATAAGTAGCCCCCTTATAATCCTCTCTTTACTCATTCTGATTTAACATAATGATCATCCCTTTCCTTATTTTATAGCACAGGTTTCCTTGTAACGTTGGTAAGTATTATTGGGGGCGTGCCATTTAGGAGTGAGGTAAAATTTAAAGGTATGGCCATTAAAGGAACTCTGGCAGTACTGGGATGTAGTTTACTGCATATCCAGCACTTTTCAAAACCTGATTTTTGGGCATAGCTATATTTAAATTTCAACAACAACATTTTATCAGAAAACTCTTGGGGGGGTTCACTTCTTCTATGTCTTACTATAGGAGTGTTATTTGACTTGGGAATCCCACATATCCCTTTTAGTGGTCCCAAATCTTCTGGGTGGTATATACAGTTAGCTATCAGCCAAGTAGGTAAGAATACTACCAGAATTAAACAGCACCAGAGGCACAAGGCCTTCCCCGATACTGATGTTGAAAGCATTATATATATATATTTTTAATGTCCTCAAAATTCACTATTCTTCTTCACTTGTCCTGATTATAGAAAGATCTGTTTTGTTTCCAGGTAAAGTCATCGTATCCTTCAGGGAGATTTGTCCTATGCCTTCTTGAATATCTTGTAGATCTTGTCGCTGTCTTGAAGAGAGTGTATCCTCAGTTACTGTTAGGGGCTCTGGAGTTGAGGGGAGCTGGGGACACTTCTTCAGTCGGCTGGCGTGGATCCAGGTGTTGCCTAGGTCCGTTAGTACCGCGGTCCTGGATACCTTTTCCACCTTCCACGGTCCGGAGTAGATTGGTCCAATTCTTTTCCTGTGAGCCAGCTGCTTAATCAGTACTTTGTCCCCTGGGATGAAGGGGTGGGTAGGTTCTGTTGAAAGAGGAGAAAAGGTGACAGAAACTTGTTCATTTATTTCATGAAGCATACTTACCAGACTTTTCACGTACACTTCCTGTTGGGAATAAACGTTAATGTCAGAATTTGGGTCTAATGGGGGTAATTCTATATTTGCAGGGATTCCCATTAGAATTTCAAAAGGGGATAATCCTGTCCTAGAATGGGGGGTGGTTCTTATCTGAAAAAGGACAGAAGGTAAGTGTTCCAACCAACCTTTTAGAGTACCTCCTGTAGCCTTTTTTAATTTGTCTTTGATGTTCCTGTTCATTCTCTCTACTACTCCTGCACTCTGGGGATGATAGGGAATATGTAGTTTCCATTGCATCCCCAGAGATTTGGCTACAACTTGGGTCACTGAGGAACTAAATGCGGGTCCTCTGTCGGACCATATGGTTGTGGGTATCCCGAACCTACAGATCCAATAATTTAACAAGCATCTCGCTGCTATATTTGCGGTTTCTCCGGTACAGGGAATTGCCTCAACCCAAGCTGACCATTTGTCAACGATTACGCAGAGGCACCTCAAGTTTCCCTTTTGCTTTGGTAGGTGTGTGAAGTCTATTTGTAAATCTGTTAATGGTCCCAAGGGTGGAGGTAGATGGCCATGTAGGCCATGTCTTTTTCCTTGAACATTGTTCTGGGCACAAGTTAGGCAGCTTCTAGTTAGAAGCTTAGTTTGTTTTTGTAAATTATTTGTGCAAAAAGATTTTGAATATATATTTATAAGAGGGGCGGGTCCTATGTGTCCTGGGCCATGGAGGTAGGATAAAATTAGGATACAATTAGCTTCAGGTATACCCAGGATCTTCCCCTCTTTTGTCCAAAGACCTTCAGAGTCTTTGGTCAAACCTTCATTTGCCCAGAAATGGACATCTGTATCTGTGGCCATTGACTGCATTTGGGCCACAACAGTTTTGAAATCAGGGGATGAGAAGTGCTCTTTAAAGAAGATTGTGGTAGGGGCTGGTGAATTGGGTGAACTGGCAGCAGCCTTTTTTGCTTCTCTGTCTGCGAAAGCATTTCCTTTTGATACTATACTATTGTCTGATGAGTGGGCTTTTACTTTTATAACAGCAACCTTTTTAGGGAGCAGAATTGCTTGCAGTAGATTAAGGATCTGCTCTGAATTAGCTATCTGTTTGTTGTCTGCTGTTTTAAATCCTCTATTGGCCCATATCACACCAAAATCATGTACCACTCCAAATGCATATCTGCTGTCTGTATAAATGTTGACTTCCTTGTTTGTGAACAGAATACAGGCTCTGGTCAGAGCTTCTAGTTCTGCTACTTGGGCAGAAACAGGGGGCAATGGTTTTGCTTCTAACACTGTATGTGGCAACTGAACTACAGCATAGCCAGTTAAAAATGTAGAGTCAGAGGGACGGGAACAACTACCATCTACAAAAACATTTTCGGCATTTATAATTGGAATGTCAGAAAGATCAGGTCTTGGTGAAGTGACTTGTTCCACTTTTTCTACACAATTATGTGTGTGATCAGGTTCGTGTGGTAAACGTAACATGGAATGTAGTAAACGTACAACTGGATTGCTATTCGGAACATATTTAAGTACCAAGTTGTCAGTATTTAACAAAGTGATCTCGTATCCACTGAGTCTTTGGGAAGTCATGTGTTGTGTGTTCATATTCTGTATGAGGTGGGTAACTGAATGAGTGGTGTACAGTGTCATTTTGTGTCCCAATACTATTTTGTTGGCATCCTGTGCAGACATGGCACAGGCAGCGACATTCTGAAGACAGGACGGCATGCCCTGGACTTGGACAGGGAGTTTTCTAGATAAATATGACACTGGACGATACCCTGAACCATGAGATTGTGCAAGTACTGCAGCAAAAGATTTTCCTGAAACTACACAGTACAACTGGAAGGCTTTACCATAATCTACCAATCCCAGGGCGGGGGCGGTGGACAAACTCTTAATAAGAGCATCAAAAGCATTTTTTCTGTCTTCTGTCCAGTCTATCAATTTAGGGGCGTTTGACCCGGCAGCCTCTCGTAGGATACTATCATAATGAGAACAGTCAGTAATCCACTGGCGGCAATATACAATTGCGCCCAGAAATGACAACAAAGCTGCTTTGTCTTTTGGAGGACTGAGAGCTTGTAAGGCTGCGGCACGTTTGGGGGACACTAGCCTGGTTCCCTTGTCCAGAATACATCCTAGGTATTCTACTTGTGGTAGACACCACTGTATTTTCTTCCTTGAGGCTAGGTGGCCGGCTTCGGCCAGATGTTCTAACAGTAATGTTGAATCGACCGCACAATCTTCAGCAGAACGACTGCACAAGAGCAAGTCGTCCACATACTGTATTAGTACCGACCCATGCTCGGAAGTCCAAGACTTGACAGTCTCGTTGAGTACCATGGAGAAGGCGGCGGGGCTGTCTACATACCCTTGCGATAAACGCGACCAAGTTAACTGACCCCCGGCCCATGAGAGGGCAAAAATAGGTTGAGCCTCTTTGGCAATAGGAATGCTAAAAAATGCATTTGCCAAGTCAATCACTGTGTAGCATTGGGAATCTGCAGGTATGCATGAAAAAATGAATGTGGTAAATGGGTGTGTTCCAGGGGCTGATAACTGGTTTCAAAATGCCTAAGCGTATGTATTCTTCAATCTGTGGTGCAATTCCATTGGTTTTCTCTGGGGGCAAGGGATACTGCTTGTGGTATTGTGGCTGTGCATCTGGACGTAATTGGGGAGTGTAGGGTGTGCAGTTGATAAATCCTACGCTACCTTTGTTTTCTGCCCAGATTTTGTGAGTCTCTAAAGTAGCGGGCAGTAACATAAAGAATCCTTTATGTGTGTGTCGTTTAGGACCAGTCAGGTCACAGAAAGGGGAACTTGCAGTTAGTGACCCTTCTTTGTCAAATTTAATAGTGATACTTAGACTGGACAACAGGTCCCTTCCCATAAGGGATACAGGACAAGAGGTCAACACAGCAAAAGACTGATCGCACAAATGTTGCCCCTCGGGAGTGGTTACAGGTAATGGTGGAGTGATGGGATGGGTAACAGGGGTCCCATTTATACCAATAGAGTTTCCCTCAGTACATTGTGGTGTGTCAAAAATTACATTATTCACTGAACTCGATGTGGCGCCATTGTCTATTAAGAAACAGACACGTTGCCCATCAACATTTAATACAACTTGGGGAAGACTCTTCCATGAGAGGTTGTAACACACTAAACTGAGGGAAGGGACATACTCTAGGCATCCCTATAGGGGGTTTGGCTGCTGGCGGTTTGATGGCCACTGCATAATCTCTTAAACATTTGCTCCATGAGTGATAACAATCTTTCATGTATTGAGGGTCATTAGATTTACACGGGGGGTAGGAATGCTTATGCGTCTGACAAATTTTGCTAACTTTCTTCCAATCTTCCTCTGAACAAGGACCTTGTGGTCCCGGATCATGAATACCTAACTGGTGGCATCTTTCCTGGACTTGAGCCCAGAAAGGTTCCACCTGTGGTCCAGGTAGATTGTTTTTAATATATTCATACGGGCATGGGATCCCTATGTCTGATCCTGGGGTGGCCACAGAATTCCCCATCTAACAAAGTGGGCAGAGTATGACTAGTATGTGGGCATAAGTGATAACAACCCATTTGGGTAATCACTTGTTGTCGAACAATTGGGTAGTCTGCTTGGTCTGTCAAATCAGATGGACTAATGGGACTGTGAAGGTTTACCCTTAGTACTCGATTTATGGTTCCTTTCTTTGTGGCGGGATATATTCCTCTTACCCCTAATCTACAGGAATAGCCCCCTGGTCTATTGGTTAATAGAACCCACCTATTTTCTATTTTAAAAAACAGTAATCCTATAGTACAATGTGGACAAGGTGGAGCTATGTCACTACAATCAGGTTCTTCGTATTCCGAAGTCATTAAACTCTTATACTTTATACAACATGCAATTCTTAAAATTTTTAGGTACTTACGCTG
The DNA here is from genome assembly GCA_028564925.1 of Lithobates sylvaticus. Lineage (NCBI taxonomy): Eukaryota > Metazoa > Chordata > Amphibia > Anura > Ranidae > Lithobates > Lithobates sylvaticus. The sequence goes on from CM053034.1 coordinate 144,292,019, forward strand.
TTCTGTGGAAAAAGAAGTCTCACACATATATATATATATATATATCTTAAACAAAACTTTATACTTATTTCTATAGGTCTTATACTGTAAATCTTATGAACAGAATTATTTTAAATGATCATTATAAAACCATACATTTGTTCAATTTTATAGTGCACTTTTTGTTTCTCAAAAAACTTAATGGGCGTCCGCTCAACCAAACCTTTTATCACGGGCGTAATCTGCTACTTCCCGGTGATGAAAATAATAATAATAATAATAATCTCTTTTACAATAGTTTTTTTATAGTCAGACCAACCTAGTCGGACTCTCTTTAAATACCCAAATAACCTACGTAACTACCTGCGTGTCCTTTTAACCTCCCGGGGGACCGACCTAGTCCGCCGCGAAGGCACAACAACCTAACCTCCCGGGGGACCAGCCTAGTCCGCCGCGAAGGCACAACAACCTCTTTAAACTAAATTCGTGGCGATGATCTGGACAGCGTAAGCATTTACACCTATTCACCTTAAAAGGTAAAAAGGGCAAAATCACTTACCTGTCACAAGATATCCCACTTCTGAACACCAGTTGTAAGGTACACGTCTTTCTCCTTGTATTCTAAATGCCTAGGCCAGGGATGGTAAAAGCGGAGGTCCCAAGTCACCGGTGGTTAATCAACACACACATACACTGGTTGTAAGTGAAGAATGATTACAGAGTTTAATAGGCACTATGTTCCTCTTTTATGGGAAATGCAGACGGGGGGAACAGCTCTCCCAAGAACCAATCAGACTCATACACATATGCATACATTAACAACTTCTTGTCATGTGATGGTCTTCAATTTGCAATATGAAATATAGGGCAAAGGTTAGTGTATGACAGTTAGTTCTGTTATCTGTACACACCTGCTGACTTGACCACAAAACTCCTGAGTCACTGCTAGCTAGTTTCATATCCTCTGGTGAAGTACAGAGTTAGAAACCACAATACAGATGCGTCCTGATATGTCAACACTGGTCGAAACAGTTTTTATGCAGAATATACTTACAACAGCTTTGTTCAAAAGCTGTTACTCTGAAAGTTTAAGCATATTAATTTCAACCCCTATCAAAATGGTATATCATTATAAGTAGCCCCCTTATAAGCCACACTCTGGATCGCATCGCAGGATCCAGGAAGAGGTTACTTACTTTGTCCCCAGGATCCTGCAATGTCTCCCCGCTCTGTGTGCGAGCCCTCCTCTGTCGGATCTATTACAGTGCTGAGCTCAGTTCCCTGCGAGAGTTGCGAAGCACCGGGGATGGAGAACGGCGGCAAATTCAAAAAGTAAAATACACAACACATATACAGTACACTGTAATCTTACAGATTACATTACTGTATTGATTTATTTCACATCCCTAATGGTTTCTCCAGTGCCCTGCATGCAATTTTATATTATAAATACTGTTCTTTCTGCCTGGAAACTGGAGATTGTCCATAGCAACCAAAAAGTGTCCCTTTACATCAAAAGTGGTTTTAGACCAGCTAGAAAAAAGCAATAATAAATTAGAATCACTTGCAGAATTGAGCGATAGTGATTTGTGGGGAAATTCGTCATCAAACACTGAAAGTAATGACAGTGAAAATTCTGCAACTGAGCAAATTTCAGTGTTTTGGACTTGATTACATTATTGAATAATTTTTATTATTATATTATTGTTTGTTATAATTATTTATAGTTATTTATTATATTATAATTTATGATTTAGTTTTTCAAACTTTATCATACCCGTGATGTCTACTATACTCTTGTGTGGACAGATTTAAGTGAGTTATTCCTAAGAATTACAGGCCTACAATATAAAATGCCAAATTTCCATGCAAAATAATTGTACCGCTTTCAACATCAAAAATCGGACATAATCACAAAACCAGGGAGGTTAATTAATGGCTGCAGGTGTTAGCTTTGCCACGCCCTCTATTATTTTTGTGTTTGCATCCCTTTTGCTGTGAATTGAAATAGTTCTATGGCCAGGGCAGTGGTTAAGTGAGTGTGTAAACCTAACAGCACATATTAGTTTCTTGTAAGCATAATTAGTACACTTACTGCATGGAGTTTGCATGTTAGCCGTGTGGCTTTGGGTTGTACAGGAACTCTCTTTGCCTCCACAAATCTCAAGATTTCCTGGCTAAGAATTAGGCTCATGTCTAAATGTCCCCTAGTATATTATGATTTGAATGTGAGTCAGGGATACAAACCTAACTTATTGCTTCTAAACCAGGACAGACATGTTTGGGAGGGGTAGAAATTTCACAGCAAGAGAATAGTTATACTGTGCATTCTTGCCTAAATCTGCATGTTGCTAACTCTGGCAAAGTTCAGCCTGCTAAACAAGCAGGAGCCAGGTTTGAGTACTCAAGCTTGTATAAAGAAGCAGATTAGAAAATGTGACTGCCTACCAGGCTCAAAAACACAATTTTTTTATAAATGCTCCCCAGGTCTGATGTATGTTAATTACAAACATACCATGGGAGTGAGGGGTGGATAACAGCTACAAATTTGGAGCATCCCAAACACCCCTGGGAAAATGTTATTTGACAGCACATCCTAATTAAAGAATTAATTGTAGCAGATTAAAGTAAAATGTGACTTACCCTTATAAGGAAGGTGATGATGTGAAGGTGTACAGACCTCAATTCTGTGTCACACTCTGCATCCAAAAGAGAGAATGACCAGCAGCCATTGCTCAATTTATACAACAGTAGGAGGCATGGTGCATGGGCATGGGCGCACGGGTGTGGCACACGGCATGGGTGCAAAGGTCTAAGGATTGTCCCTGGGCTGCCCTCAAGGAAATAAACTTGTCTGCCTAACTCACATTCATACCCAAATATACTAGGAGACATTTAGACATGAGCCTACATTTTTAGACAGCGTGTCTTGAGATTTGTGCAGGCAAAGAGAGTTCCTGTACAATCCAAAGCCACACATCTAACATGCAAACTCCATGTAGCGAGTGTACTAATTATGCTTACAAAGACATGTGGTGTTAGGTGCACACACTCACTTAACCACTGTCCTGGCCCTAGCATTATTTAAATTCACAGCCAAAGGGAAGCGAACACAAAAAGAATAGAGGGAGAGGCCAAGATAACAGATGCAGCCATTAAATAGTTACATAGTAGGCAAGGTTGAAAAAAGACCATTAAGTCCAACCTGTGTTTGTGTTTTGTCAGTATTACATCGTATATCCCTGTATGTTGTGGTTATTCAGGTGCCTATTTAATAGTTTTTTTTTAAATTATCCATGCTCCCTGCTGAAACCACTGGCTGTGGAAGAGAATTCCCCATCCTTACCGCTCTTTTTTTTTTTTTCTTTTTTTCTTAATTTATATAATCTTTATTTATTTTCTTCATTATCAGAAAAAAATACAAAATACATACATAAGTTCACTTTACATAGAATCTATTTCTCACAATTTGCTAAAAATACCCATTAACCTTTAGTTCTTTTATCCCTCACACCCTTCCTTCATTACCTCTGATATGTTATTTTTTATCTTATTCACCTTTCCTGTATGCTCTCTTTTTCCTCTTTCCCCTCTCCCTATCTCCATCTGTTTTACCTATATGGGATTTTTCTCTATTAGTTCTCCCTCCCCGCCTATCCACTATAGTGGGTATCCCAACTTATCCAGCCATGATTTCCACATTGTTTCAAATTCTTTCAGGTTTCCTCTCCTTATATATACTGTTTTTTCCTTCCATGCTGTTTCTGTGATTAATCTCGCCCATTCTCCTACCTTTGGGGGTTTCTCGGCCTGCTACATTTGCCCTATTAGCTTTCTCGCCTGGAATAGACATCTCACCACTACATTAATTATACAGGAACCGCCATTTATTCCCTCATCCAATCCCAATATACACAGTCTGGGGTTCATTTCTAGCCTTACATCATATACTGTATTCAGAGTGTCAAGGATTTCTGACCAATAGCGTAACAATTTTGGGCATTTCCATATCATATGTGCTAAATCTCCAGTATCTTGACACCTAGGGCACCTGGCATCCTTTCTCCACCCGAACTCAAACAGTCTTTTAGGTGTATAGTATGTCCTATGTAGTAGCATCAGATATGAGACCTTTTGTGCGGGCGAGACCGATACCACGTGTCCTTTCTCCAGTATTCTCATCCACTGTTCATCTGACAATGTTCCGAATTCCTTCTCCCACTTCCCTCTGCTCTTAAGTCGTTCTGGACTTTCTATACTACCTTCACATATATATGGATACATTTCTGCTATAAATCCTTTAGTCTTATCTTGAGAGCCTATTCTTTGATATACCGGAGAGTTATTCCAGTTTGGTCCTTGTTTCTCAAATTGCCTAAAGCATGTCTGATTTGTAAATATTTGTAGAATGAATGTTTAGGTATATCATAATTTGCTCTCAGTGTAGTGAATGTCCTTAGTATCTTTCCCTCATACATCTGGGCTAACTTATCTACCCCCTTTATTTCCCACTCTTTAATCTTCCCTATCTTCTCCAGTTCCTGCCAGTTCTTGTTGTTCCAGAGGGGGGCATATTTTGTCGTACCCTTTTACTACTTTTACTGCCTTCCACACTTTTAAAGCAAGTCTCACCGTAGGGATTCTATAACTAAATGAGTTTGCCTCAAGAACTTCTATTATTGATTTGTGCGGGGTTCCTGCAGTCATTAATTCCTTATTACTTCCTCCGACCATAGCTCCTAGATGTTGCAGTTGGGCTGCTAAGAAATAGCTTTGTGGGTGCGGCACTGCCATCCCTCCCTTTCTTGTTGCTAGTTGTAATGTTTGTAACCCTATCCTAGGCTGACCTCATTTCCATATAAGTTCTCTAAACAACATATCGATTTTCCTAAACCATTTTTTATCTATCCATGTCAGACAGTTGTGCAGCAAATATAAAAGCTGTGGCTGCCACAGTATCTTAATCAGGTTGCATCTCCCTGCCACCGAAAGTGGGAGACGTCTCCAGATTGCAATTTTACCTTTAAATTTAGCTAATAGTGGTACTATATTATCATTTATGTAGTTATTAGGATTCTTTTTTATATATATACCTAAATATTTAATTTGTTCAACCACTTCTAACTGTGAGCTATCCAGTATCCTCCGATTCCCTAAGGGCTCTATGGGCATTAACGCGGATTTCTCCCAGTTTATGGTCAGTCCTGAAATTTTGCCAAAATCTATGAGGATGTTCATCACCTGCCTGAGGGATTGCTCCACATCCCCCAGGAAGAGGAGGACGTCATCCGCATACAATGCGATTCTCTCTTCACCCGCCGCTCTCCGTAACCCCTGCATATTTGTGTTTGATCTAATTGCACTAGCCAAGGGTTCCATTGCGAGAGCAAAGAGTAGGGGGGACAATGGGCACCCCTGCCTTGTCCCCCTCTCTAATTGAATCTTGTCGGAATAATCATTATTGACCCTAATTTTGGCGCTGGGACCCATATACAGGGTTTTGATCCATTTGATAAATGAGGGGCCGAATCCAAATTCCCCCAGAACTCGCCATAAACATCCCCATTCTAGGCTATTGAAAGCTTTGACCACATCTAGGGCCGTAACTGCCCTTGTACCTGTGTTCTCTGTTGGTATCTGCAAGTTGAGATACAGCCTCCTAATATTCATGCTGGTGGATCTACAGGGGATAAATCCTGCTTGGTCCGGGTGTATGAGTCTAGAGATGATTTTATTTAGTCTGATTGCCATTGCTTTTGCTAATATTTTAGCGTCCGAGCAGAGTAGGTCTATAAGACTTAGTCTCTATTGGGTCCTTCCCCTCTTTATGCAAAACTATTATCGTTGCCTCCGTCATAGACGTTGGCAACTTCCCCTCCTCCTTCACCCAGTTTAATACCTTAAGAAGCTCTGCCAATAGTATTTTCCCATATTGCTTATAAGTTTCTGCAGGGAGGCCATCTGGTCCTGGTGATTTCTGATTGGCCATTTCTTTTACCGCCAGTTGAATTTCCTCCAACATTAACGGTGCCTCCATTGCCTCTCTTTCTTCTTCAGTGAGAACCGGGATTTCAACATTTCTAAAAAATATATCCGATTCCCCTTCCTCCACCGTCCCTCGTGATCTATACAATTTATCATAATATGCTCTAAAGGTTTCTGTAATTACTGACATCTTTGATTCAATTTCTCCTTTTTCAGTCTTAATCACCGGGACACTGGAGGGAGAGGAATTAGTTCTTACTAAATGTGCTAACATTTTTCCAACTTTTTCCCCCTCCCCATAAGCCAATTGTTTCTGAAACAGTCTCTTGTTCTCTGATTTCCTAATAACTGTATCTTTATATTCCTGTTTGATTAGCCATATACTTTGTTTGTCTGGGGTAGGGTTTTCGACGTATTCTCTTTCTGCTTTCATCAGCTCCCTCCTAATCTTATTCTCCCATTCTCTTGAGATCTTTTTAATTTTTTATACTGATTGAATAAGGATACCTCTTAAATAAGCCTTCAGTGCATCCCACATTACTCCTCTTGTCACAGTCTCTTTATTAAACTTTATAAATTCTTCCAATTTTAATAACACCTCATTTGGATCCCCTATTATTTCAAACCAAACTGGGTTCATTTTCCATACTCTAGGAGATCTTTTTCCTTCTAAATTTATTGAGACAATCAGCAGTGCATGGTCCGATACTCCTCTAGGCTGATATTCTATATCCCTTACTGTTTGACATGCTTCTCCATTTCCCAAGGCTAGATCTATCTTTGAAAGTGTCAAATAGGAGCTTGAGAAACATGAGAATTGCAACACATCTGGATTCCGCACTCTCCACATGTCAAAGAGCCCCGCTTCTTGTAGAAACTGATATAATCGACTCTCATCTACCTTCTGTCTCTGTGCGCATAGTGGGAACCTGTCTAGTTTTTTATTAATAACCTTGTTAAAGTCGCCCACTGCTATAACTGGTATCCCATCTTTGTCTGTTAAGAATTCCATTAAACTATACATAACATCAAGCTTAAACGGAGGAAGAATGTAAATATTTGCAAGAACATATTCTCGATTTTCAATTACACAGTGCAGAAAAACATATCGCCCCTCCCTATCTATACTGATCTGCCGACAGGTAAACCCCACCTCTTTTCTTACCATCACGGCCACTCCTCTTGAGTAGGAGGTGTGTACTGAATGGTATTGATATTGATATTTCTTACTTTGATTTAGTAACTTAGAATCTTGAGTTAGGTGCGTCTCTTGTAGGCAGATCAGTCCTACCTCACTCCTTTCCAGGGTCTCTACCACAGCTGCTCTCTTAGCCGGTGTGCCCAACCCCCGAACATTCCAGGAACCAATACTCAATACCCTAGTCTGCATGGTTTATCATAAGGAAAAATAAAATAAAAAATAACAGAAAACAGTATAAAGGGAGATCCGCCCACCTACCCCCATTAGAAAAAGGGAAGGTGGGAAGGGGAGGGAGATCAAGTGCTAAAGCCATTTGATCCCATATTGCCTATCGATACATAAAACATAATAATAAAAATAAAACAAAAAAAAAAGCAAAAAAGGGAGAGAAACAAAGGTGGAAAAAAAAAAGGGGGGAAGAAAATAAAAAAAAGAAAAAGAAAAACAAGAAAAAGGAAGAAGAGGAAAAGGGAAGAGGAAGAAAACCTTTGGGCAGAGGGAAAAACCCTTGTGAACAAAAAATCCTTCAGCTATCTTAATATTCCCCTCTAAGTGAGAAAATGTGAATCTTTCTTCTAAGTGTTTATCTATCAGTGTTTTTAGCTTACCGCTTACTTCCATATAAATTACATATTTTTTCCATATTTTACATCGTTGACCCTTTAACCCCCCTCCCCCCTTATACCATTCTAGGTTATCCCTAAGGACTTTTTTTTGTGACCGTTATCAAACATCCCATACCTACAAACTTCCCCACCCTCTCCCCCCCTTCTCTTATATACGAATCCACTCCCACCCTCCACCCTCCTCCCTCCCCTCCCCCATCCTTACATTAATAACTATTTTGATCCTCACCCCACCCGTTCATATCCTTTCTGTTGTGCTATATGACTCCCACCACCCTCCAATCCACATGCATATATTTTCTCTGAAACACATCCCTTCTTATCCCTCTATGTTTATTCCTCTTCCCTTAAGCCTATGATCCCCTTGTTTTGATCATTAATTGGTCCTTTCTGTCCTCCAACCATGTTGTCACACTTGCTGGGGAATCAAAAAAAAAATTCTCTCCCATTGCTACCACACGTAGCCGAGCTGGGTACAATAAAGCATAAGTAACATCAAATTTCTGGAGTCTACGTTTGATTTCTATAAAATCTGCTCTACGCTTCTGCAAAATGGGGCGAGAAGTCGGGATACAGTGAAATTTTAACTCCATTATAAAAGATATTCCCCATCTCTCTAGCCCTGCGGAGAAGCATTACTTTATATTTAAAGTTCAGAAATTTCATTAACATGGATCTGGGATGCCCTCCTTGGGGCGGAGGTCTGAACGGGACCCTATGCGCCCTTTCAACTGAAAACTGTTGTGAGAATGTCTCTCTTCCAAATACTTCAATAAGCCACTTTTCCATAAACACAATCGGATCAGATCCTTCACTTTTTTCCGGTAGGCCTACAAGCCTCACATTGTCCCTTCCGAGTCTATTTTCCATTTCATCCAGTTTTCCTGCAAATTTATCTGATTGTTTTTTTTAACCTCTTGACTTAGTGGGTACATGTCATCCTCAATTTGACTAATTCTCCCTTCTGTTGCTGTTATTCTGTCAGCCATCTTTTCAAGCTCATGGTGCATCAGAGATAATTAATCTTTAATATTTTTCATTTGACCGCATAGTTCCCCCAGGGACTGTTTGCATATATTGACCACCGCCAGTACATCCTTTAGTGTAGGCTCTCCTTCTACCATTGATGCCTGAACCGAGGCCAGTTCTGGTTTCCCAGGGACCCCCACATTTTTGTTGTTTAAGTTCTTTACTCCACCTGGGGCCACTGCCGGGTTGTTTGATTGTCCTTGGCTCTTTCTATCGGTTAACACTTTAACTTGGGGTTGCTGTCCTCCTTTAGTTGGAGTGTGATCTGGGGTATGAGCATACTTTTCCAGCTTTGCTGCTGCCCCATTTGTTATTGTAGACTGAGGCCCCTTTTCCTTGTCCTTATCTTTGGCTGATCTTAATGATTGTGTCCCAACATTCTCTTGGTTGGCCTGCTCATCCACTCTCCTCCTTGCTGACATAATACCACACCAGACTCCGCCTGAGTCAAATCCAGCCAGACAATGGATTTAGGATAGGTGTACAAAAAGCAATCCTCTAATTTCAATTGTATTGCAGTGGAAGAAGAGAAAAAATCCAGGCGCCTATGTATAACACGGCGTAGTTTAACCAAAAAAAAACAGACCTCTAATTGCGATTAGAAATGAGCAGGTGTATATGCTCGGCAAATACAATGCTAATCCTGTAAAAAAAAAAAAAAAGAGGATAAGCACAGTGCGCGGCTTATATTTTACCAATAAGCCGTCCTCTATTCGCAATTAAAGAGGGCCAGGTGCGTGTGTATGGCACACAGCTTATATTTTACAGAGAGACAGTCCCACTACACCAGCTCTATTTGTAGAGGAGAAGGTCAAGCCCATAAGCAATTATATTTTTAGCATATGACAATCCTCTGGTTACAGTTGAAAAAAAAAAAAGAAACAAGGGAGACAGACTCATATGTAAATCTCATATGTAAATCACAGCATGCAGCATATATTTTACCAAGGGACCAGAACAGTCCTCCAGTGACAGTTGAGAGGGAGTAAGCACGTATATGCGGCACAGAGCAGAGCTTATATTTTGCAGAGAAAAGTAAAAGATAGCATTCCTCCGATTGTAATTGGAAAAGAGGCCAGCACAAATGTTTAGCAAAATGCATAGCTTGTAATTTTGCAAGTAGCAGTCCTCAAATTTCAGTTAAGAAAAAGCCAAGCACATATGCAAAAAAAAAAAAGCAGTCCTGAAATTGCAATTAAAAGAGAACCAGTCACATGTGCACAGCACAACGCAGCCTGCATCTTTAGCAGTATTTTTAGCAGTCAAACAGTACTCAAGTTGCAGTTTAAGAAATAGCCAAACACATATGCACAGCACAGCTTGTATTTTGAGCAGAGAAACAGTCCTCAATTTGCAGTTTGCAGTTTAAGAAAGAACCCAGCATATATGAGAAATTCAGCACTACTTGTAATTTTGGCAAAAAAAAAAAAAAAGAGAAAACAATCCTCAAATTGCAATAAGAAATGAGCCCGGCACAATTGCACAGCACGGCACAGCTTGTATTTTTTGGCAGAGAAATAGTCCTCAGATTGCAAAAAGAGAGAGCCAGGAATATGTAAGCCACACAAAAAAAAAACAAAAAAAAAACAGCAAACTGTCCTCTGATTACTATTGGACGTAAACTAGGTATATATGCACATCACCCAGCACTGTGTCTTCTCACCTTTTTCCTTGCAGCTCTAAGATAGCTTCAAAGGCATCTGAGGAGTCCCATGGGGTTTCCCCCTTCTTTGGTATCTCTTTTTAATTCCTCTCCGCCACACAAGCTGTTCACCGAGCCGGTATATTAGTTTGTGTCCTTGTATCGTTTTTGTATTTCCCGCTGCTCTCTTCCTCTCAGCGCGAGCGGCGGGCAGGAGATAGCGTGTGACGTCACCTTCGGCTTCGGGTTCGGCTATCTCCGTGTATAGGTGCAGTGCTGTGATAGACGGCTCGGGCTGACGTCGGGATCCTCCGGAGACCTTTGCTGCCTACGCTGTGTGCCGCTGCAGAGGGGTGGTCATTCAGGCTTCAAGGGCTCAGCATTTCAGCGTATAAAGAGGGTGGAGGGTGGAGGAGAGCACACAAACACTCTCACGTGCCTCACTCCTCACTCACCACACCTCATGTCCTGTCACGCCCCCCATCCTTACCGCTCTTAGAGTAATAAACCCTCTATGTATTTTAAAGTTAAACTGCCTCTCTTCTAATTTTACTGAATGTCCGCATGTCTTTTTAAATTCCCTTCCGTGGAAAAGTTTTATCTCTATTGTGGGTTCACCAGTACGGTATTTGTACAGTGAAATAATATCCCCTCTCAAGCGTCTCTTCTCCAGAGAGAATAAGTTCAGTGCTCATAACCTTTCCTCATAACTAAGGTCCTCCAGTCCCTTTATTAGCTTTGTTGCCCTTCTCTGGACTCTCTCAAGTTCCAGCACATCCTTCCTGAGGACTGGTGTCCAGAACTTGGCAGCATACTCTAGGTGCGGCCGGACCAGAGCCTTGTAGTATGGGAGAATTATAGTTTTTTATATATGTTGGAATAACAGCGCTGTCTAGTAAAAATTAAAAATTAACACGTGTGCTACATGAAAGTGACTCGTGTAAAAATATAAGTATTAAATAGTTATAATTCCTGCCGCAAGCTTATGTGAGATACACACAAAAAATGCAAGAAAAGAAAAAATGGCTGCGCTGGAATAATGAGGATTAATTTACCCCTAAATTAGTGATATAATAAAAATTCAGCCCAAGGCTGATGATATTGACGTGAATACAGTGTGGTGGGCATCCACTAGATGCAATATTTAGCCAATTGTTTTGTCTAAATTCAAAATATATACGACAAAGGGAAGACACATACCCGAGGGTAAAGAGAGTGCTGCTCACCCCTACAAAGTAGCAAAAGGAAGAAATTCCCCCACATTGGGGTTTTTAGGCAGCGTGCAATGAAAAAGTCGGGGTTGATGTATATAAAAAAAGGTTTTTTATTGTTAAATGAAAAAACATGACAATCAGGTTAGAACATGAGCTCCAGTGGGGGAAAAAAATTATAAAAACATGGATAGACATTAAGCAAACTAGTACTCTCATAACAACAGATGAATATATGGTCTGTCATGTAGATGAGAAGATATCCCTGACGCGTTTCAACCCACAAGGGGTCTTCCTCAGAGGGAAAGGTTTGCTGGAAAAAACAGAACATCAATATCATTGGCACAGTAGAGTTGCAAGATAAGCAGGCTCTCAAAGGTAGGAGCATACCGTGCCAAAATGTCATATATTTACCACAATAATGTATATCCTGGGGGTAGAAGGCGATATTCCCACATGGAGAGCCCTTAGTGAAGAAGACACCATCCACCTTCAGTGGGGTGTGCCAGATTGGTACAGCTCTGCTAGAGGCCAAACGGGTCTTGAGACGTCAGTAGGCCTTGCAAGAAGTCACATGCTTGAAATTCCTCTCCTCCTTTCCCCGCCAGCCGAGGCCGGGGTTTCCAGAGGGGAGGAGGACAACCTGGATGTAAACAGGGAGTATGTGGGCACAACCTGTGGCAAAGTCCAAAGGGACGAAAATTATAAAAGTAATACACTGCAGACTGTAGGCAGCAGTAGGTATATAGGCATCCATGAGTGATCATTGGTACCATGCGGGGTAGAGATAGGGGATAGGGAATAAAGCCATTGAGTAGATGTGAAACAAAACAGACAAAGTGAAGGAGTGAAAGGCAAAAGTGTGGTGGGGTGAATGATGTGAAACATGGTGCAAGGAGTGAAGGAGAAGATGTGATGTCCTGTATAGGGTAATTGAGTGAAAGGGAGTTGGGTGGGAAAAGAAAAAGAGAAGGGAAGAGGAAAAAGAAGAAGAAAAAGATGAGAGAAAAGATGAGAAAGGGGAGAAGAGAGAAAAGTGAAGGGAGTGGACAGAAGGAGGAAGGGCGCTGAGGGAAGAAAGGAGAACAACAGCCAAGGGAGGAGGGAGGGAAAGGAAGCAGAGAGGAAATAGGGGGAACCGCAAAAAAGAGAGCGAGAGTGTGAGAACAGGAGAAAAAGGAAAAAAGACCAGAAGAGATCAAGAAACAAAACACAAAAGCGTGAAAGGGGCAGGAAAAGGTGGTGCAAAACAGTGAGTGGATGGGACCAGAAGTCCAGAAAAAGGAGTGGGAGAATGCGCAGAGTGTATGCAACCTAAATAAGTGAAGCAAAAACAGGATAAACATGATAAATATGGGCAATGGTGAAAGGGAAAAATGGAAAAGGGAGGGATGGGTAAGTGTGGGTGGAGGAGAGGGAAGAGAAGGATAGAGGGTGCTAGTGAGGGGAGATTAAAGGCAAAGGTGATGTGATGTGAAGAGAAAAGAGGAGGAAGTGCAAAAATAAGTGAAAATGGCTGTAGTCATACCTAAGGGTGGGGAGCAAGAGGGTAGTACCATATGCTGCCAGTAGTGACGTAGTGTCACTAGACGTTGGTCCCAGGTGTTTGATCACAAAAGTAGTGATATTTCAAAGGGGCATTAAAGGCCAGAAGGTAAATATCTCCTAGTCTGGGAATGGAAGGCAGCCATTTCAAAGTTTGAAAGGAAGCTATCCAGTCTGGGTGCTAAACTGCCAGGGCAGAGCCAACGCCCTAGAACAGAGTCCATACAGACCACATGAGAAGATCTCGGTGGGATGCCGTCTTGCTGGGGTGATGATAATGATATATATCATCTAACAGCCAGCTATATAGAAGGGCAATAAAGAGTAATTGCCGGAAATAAGCCACAGGGGGTGATTGGCGGGAAACCAACCCAGCCCAATAAAGTGCCCACATAAAACCGTGTCCATCCTGGGTGTATACGGCCGCCATGTCAGCAGGCCACGTGTGGCGTCCTCGGCGTCCTTGTCGGCCGGGGTACGGCCCGTAACTACGTCATCCCTGACGTAATGACGTGACGTGCACTCATCATGCGCACCAGCGGAGCTCCGCGCGTGCGCAATGAGAAGTGCCGTCCAGGGATGTCCAGGGACGCTGCCGACAAGGGGGGCTACTCGCGACCGGTCGCACGGGACCAGCCCAGGTGCGCCAATCAGCGGGGCAAGGGGAGGGGCACCAGAACGAAAACAGTGCACCTCCCCTCCCCTTGTCGGGAAGGCAGACAGAGGTCAATCAACAGCCGGGGCATGGCAGTAGTGATGGGCAGATCCCAAGGGTAGGAAGGCGTGTTCACATGGGGAATGGACCAATTGGTCTGCAACACAAATAATAGTGGCCGCATAACATGTAATAAAAGACAAGTCATGTTTAACATAAAAAGACCCTGACTCTTCTAGTATGAGAAGAGAAGAGTCAGGGTCTTTTTATGTTAAACATGACTTGTCTTTTATTACATGTTATGCGGCCACTATTATTTGTGTTGCAGACCAATTGGTCCATTCCCCATGTGAACACGCCTTCCTACCCTTGGGATCTGCCCATCACTACTGCCATGCCACTGTTTTCGTTCTGGTGCCCCTCCCCTTGCCCCGCGTCCCTGGACATCCCTGGACGGCACTTCTCATTGCGCACGCGCGGAGCTCCGCTGGTGCGCATGACGAGCGCACGTCACGTCATTACGTCAGGGATGACGTAGTTACGGGCCGTACCCCGGCCGACAAGGACGCCGAGGACGCCACACGTGGCCTGCTGACATGGCGGCCGTATACACCCAGGATGGACACGGTTTTATGTGGGCACTTTATTGGGCTGGGTTGGTTTCCTGCCAATCACCCCCTGTGGCTTATTTCCGGCAATTACTCTTTATTGCCCTTCTATATAGCTGGCTGTTAGATGATATATATCATTATCATCACCCCAGCAAGACGGCATCCCACCGAGATCTTTGTAAAAATATGAGTTATTACTGTATTAATAACTATATTTCATAATTCATATCGATGAGGGAAATTTCAAGAAAATCCGTAAAAATGTCCAAAATGTATTTAATAATAAAAATAGCGAAATATTACAAAAACAGAATGAAGAATATAAAGGTAGCATCGATAAGCTTCTTATTCTTGAAATAAAAATTGTATGAATGTATCTTTGTGTGTGTGCGTGTGTGTGTAAAATATATCAGTCTCCCTTCTCGTGTCAGCAGCCGGAGCGTCTCTCTATCCAAAAACTGTAGTACAAGCCCTTTCCTAAAATCAGCCCATGAAACAGCCCCACCTTCCTAAAAAGGCTGGCTTAAGGTTCATCTGAGCTATATGGTACTACAGAAAGACCGGGAACTTTGAATGCACAATTCCCCTCCCACCTTTCTTAGGCTGCTCTGTCCAACAGGATGTTGAAATTCAAAACCACCTCTAATCAAAACATTCCATTGCTGGCAAAACTGCCTTGTTTTAAACATTTTAACTTTATACAATACAATTTTCCTAACTTCTAAATGTAAGATATAAAAATATTAGTAGATAGATTATATACGTTTAAAATGTACTTGTAATGTACTTATTCAAGAAATATTGTAATATAAAGAAATAACTTCTGTCTTTAAGATAACATATTGAAGCTCTGTGTCTTTAAATGAGCATGTAAGCTTATCTCTTACAATGGGGGATGGTGTATGTTCAATTCACTCCACATTACAACCATATGTGGGAAGTTTATAAAAGTTTCAGACTAATTTCTACATATATATTTATTTCACTTTATCCATATCTAGAATATATGATTATGCATATAAGCAAGTCAATTATTTTCTAACAATTCCCTCTCAAAATGAATGATTAATCAATCTGTTCATTTTAATCCATATCTATTTTTCATATCTAATTCATTCATACCTCATTCGCATCACATCTGTATCCATACATTCAATTAAATCTTAAGATAATTGACTTGAATATACATTTTCAAATTTGATTCTATATAAGGAAAATTGAATTCATAAAACTTTGGCTTCATATACCATAAAAATATTTTTACCCTTATTATTTCCTTTTTCTTTTACCAAATAAATCAATCCCCTTAATTCCATAATTCATAAATGTAACATTGTTGTACAATACTTTGAAATATGAATATCACTTCAAAAATGTATGTTTCATATTTTTCCCTCCAAATTATGTTTAGCATAAATCTATAATCCATAAAACCTTTCAAATAACCTTGTCAAAATTAAACATAAGATATGTTTCTTAACTTCAATTAATTCATATATATGAGATGATTTTAAAACTAAACATATTACAATGTAAAAATTTCTCCTAACTTGTCTAAATGACTCACTCCTAAGAAAAATATACTCTGGCTTAATTAACACCAGATGTTCACTCTAACTAGAACTAGAATGAGCACGTTTAACCCTTTCAACACTGAAAATACACTACATGTGTTTATAAAAATCGATGTGTAAAAAAATATCCCATCTTGATATGATAACCATATCTTGTTACATAAAAATTATATATGAAAATTGCAATATCTGATGTATAAAATGATATCATCAGTAGTCAAAAAAATCAAAAAGTCCATTGTTTTTAAAATTTCCTATGAGGTTCGCTTGAGAATTTTTCTTCTTCTTCTTCCTGCACTCTGTAAAGTTGGAAAAACTTTATTGAACATAGAAAGACAACAATAATTATAACGAATGAATCTCTTCTGTCAATTCTTCTCCCAGAACTGATATTCTTAAATTTCAAGATTTTGTTTTCATCTGGAAGGTCTAGAAATATTAAATTTCTTTCTTTTGGTGACTTACAAGTCAAATCCTAAAAAAGAATGCAGTATCATTATTGAGAATTTAAATAAATGCAAAATATACCTTCATTTACTTATTCTTTTTACATACCAAAATATGTTTTAATAATAACATTTCTAATTACCATACTTTGCTCTATTTTCCTTAAACTGATCTATACTCCTTAATTTATTATTCTGTGTATTTAAACTATAACAGGACGCAATTTCTCTTTTTGTGTCATGATATAAAACCATGTTTTCATAAACCAAAGATAAGGTTTTAAATCATCCATAGAAAACCAAAGCGAAACTATATATTGAGTCACTTTGCCTCTTTTAATATTTCAGAGTAATGCGTGCTGTACTGTACTTCTAGCATTTTTCAATTCAGCATTTTCGGTAGAATTTTTGCTGAATAGTATAACCATTCTTTGGGTAACACATACCTGTTGGAAAATTCTTAATAGCTTTAACAAATCCTGGCTCAAAACATCTCTCAACACTTGTTCTAACAATACCATTTACAGGCTTTCTGAATACATTTAACTGAGAATATTCTGTTACCACATCTACCTGTATGGGTTTAGATTGTAAAGTTTTAAAAAATGGACAATATTTGTCATATAATTCACCTGAATGAATTCTCTTTAAAAGACTTTGTAATGACAGATAAGGTGTCTGTAATTTGATCCTACTAGATCTTACAATCTTTTCTGTTACTTTGACTGCAAAATAAACACTTAACAATTGCTTCATATTTGTGTCAAAAGTCTTTTCCATATTTGTCAAACCTCTGGAGAAAAGACCTACCATTTCCGGTTCACCATCTTTTACCTGAGACAAAATCACTGATATGGAATTCTCAGATTCCTTAGTAGACATTAGAACAGGTGTAGATATTCCAACTTCGATTGTATGCAATGAGACAGCATTCTGCAAATCTTTTTTCAACATTTCAAAGGCATTTGTCTGGATTTGATTCCATTGATCAAACACAACATCTTTTTGTTTCAAGAAATCCATTAATGGTTTAATTTTATCATCATATTCCTGTAAAAACTCTTTGCAATAATTTACTTCACTCAAAAATTGATATAATGCCTTGTAAGATGTTGGAATTGGAATAGCAGAAATGTTTCTAACTTTTTCCTGTGATAACTGTCTCTGTCCCTGACTAATTTGCATATGAAGAAAATTAACTTCATTTTTCATTAACTGAACTGACTCCGTGTTCAACTTTAACCCTGCTGTTTGTAACAAAGTAAATAACTCCGTCAACAGAGTGACATGTTCCTCTGGATTTTGTGTAGACAGCAAAATTTTGTCCACATGCTGGAAAATACATTTTGGTCTAGAAAATTTTGATAAAACTTTCTCCAAGCACTCATGCACTAAGCCATCACTGATATCTAATTCTGGAATTATTCTAGTAAAAGCATAAGTTTGATTATCAAAGCTAAAAGCAAGTTTATAATGACAGCTGTTTGTCAATGGTACTGAAAAATGGCTATTGGCTATTTCCAGTACTGAAAATACTTTGGCCTTGGCATCCATTTGTGACATTAAATTTAAATTAGGAACAATGGGTTTGTTATTTGTAATGCATTTATTCAGTGATTTTACATCAACTGATATTGAATACGAATCATCAGCATTCTTCATAGGCCAAATACAATTATTTACCACTGATTGTGCCTTCTTTACTATTCCTTGCTGTAAAAAGGATTGTATGATGTCAAAAACTGGAATTATGGATTCCTGTGGCAACTTATTTTGAATTTGGGGCTTCGGGTCTCTTCCCTCAATTTCTATCTCAATATCTTTAAACAAACCTGTATCCAATTTGGTCTGACTCCAAAGACTTTTATGTGCTTTAACCGATTGTTCCAATTCGAGATTGGTTCCTGTGTGTGGCCAATTAAAATCTGAAGACATGTCAGCGACTGCTGTACAAATACTTCCAACATTACTGTACATTGAAGAATCTTTTAACATAGGTTTGGACCTAGATGAATCTTTCCATATAGTAGAATTACTTAAATCAATAATCCAATCTAATTTACTAATCACATCCATGCCTAAAATATTTTCTGTATTTTGGCAACACCATATGTCTATATTTGTTTTCAAAATTCCTGGAATCTCAAAATTCACATCAGAAACTTTAGCTGCAACTGTTTTTTCTTTTCCATTGAAACCAATTAAATTACATTTCGGAGAATCAATATTCACAGATAATTTGTGTCTAGTTAAACTGAGTTCAGATCCTAAATCTATTAACCATTTAGTATTTTTACCATTTAATAAACCATGTGCCCATGGCCTTCCACTTTCATCTACTAAAAGTGAAGTCACATATATTAAAATTGGAGGGGTCTCCCTAATTCCTGATGGTGATGGAAGTAATCCATCCCTCTCATTTTCATCATTGTTTGTCATATTGATTGAACTGTCATTAACAGTCAATGTACTGATCTGTTTGGCTTCTGAGGCATAAGGCAAATCAATCAAACTATTGTTTGAAGAAGAAAGAATAAATGAATCAGAAATATGTTCTGTCTTTTCTTCTTTAAGCTTCCTTCGTGTATCATGTATTGAAATAACATTTCCTGTCTGCTCTGAAAAATTTGTTCTGTCTGTGACGTGTATCTCATCATCTCTGGGTGTGGCCTCACACGTGGCAACTTTTAAATCACCATTTTGTTTGTCTAAAATTTGTCTGCATGCTGCAGCTTTATCTAATATTTTTGTTTTAAGCAAAACTTCATGTTCCTGGTCATATTTTATAGACCGCTTAACTGGTACCAAAGGTAATTTGGGTTCAAACAAACCTTTCTGTTCTTGGTCATCAATCTTGATAAACCGCATATCTTGTACAAAAGACTTCTTCATAGAGTCTGCATTCTTGCTTGACTCTGTTTTAAACTTTACATTATTCTGTAACTCAGACAACTTAATATCCTTTATTTGAATTGCACTCTGCAAATCATCTATCCGCTCAGACAAACATACCTGAGTCTCTGTTTTACCTTGTGTTTTTTCAGGAACTCCTGATATCATTGTATCATAAACTTTAATCAACTTAATCAAATTCCTAACCTGTTTGCTGAATTTCTTAAAAGTAAATTTTGACTTTTGTATTTTGATATTAGCTTGTAAACATTCATTGAACATGTAACACCATAATTCATCATCTTTAACAAACTTTGACAAATTTTTAAATTCTAATTCACTCTCATTAGACAATTCATGAATAAGATTCATACTTACCAAAGTAGGATAAACTTCATTCATGTAACACGCGTTCCCTCTCTTGGCGGGAAATTACTTCATCAAGAAACAGATATTCTTGCACGTGCAAACGTCTCACCGATTTAGATGATTCTTTTTCTTCCAAGTTCAATTCAATGATGCCGAAAATATGCTTTTTCGATTTCTTCTGAAGCTTGACTCAATAGTCAATGTTTGTGCTTCAATTCCCTCTCGGCAAGCGAAAGTAGAAATTATTCAAAAAAGTTCAATATTCGGATAAATTGAAGCAGGCTAGGCTCGCCAAAATGTAAAAATATGAGTTATTACTGTATTAATAACTATATTTCATAATTCATATCGATGAGGGAAATTTCAAGAAAATCCGTAAAAATGTCCAAAATGTATTTAATAATAAAAATAGCGAAATATTACAAAAACAGAATGAAGAATATAAAGGTAGCATCGATAAGCTTCTTATTCTTGAAATAAAAATTGTATGAATGTATCTTTGTGTGTGTGCGTGTGTGTGTAAAATATATCAGTCTCCCTTCTCGTGTCAGCAGCCGGAGCGTCTCTCTATCCAAAAACTGTAGTACAAGCCCTTTCCTAAAATCAGCCCATGAAACAGCCCCACCTTCCTAAAAAGGCTGGCTTAAGGTTCATCTGAGCTATATGGTACTACAGAAAGACCGGGAACTTTGAATGCACAATTCCCCTCCCACCTTTCTTAGGCTGCTCTGTCCAACAGGATGTTGAAATTCAAAACCACCTCTAATCAAAACATTCCATTGCTGGCAAAACTGCCTTGTTTTAAACATTTTAACTTTATACAATACAATTTTCCTAACTTCTAAATGTAAGATATAAAAATATTAGTAGATAGATTATATACGTTTAAAATGTACTTGTAATGTACTTATTCAAGAAATATTGTAATATAAAGAAATAACTTTTGTCTTTAAGATAACATATTGAAGCTCTGTGTCTTTAAATGAGCATGTAACCTTATCTCTTACAATGGGGGATGGTGTATGTTCAATTCACTCCACATTACAACCATATGTGGGAAGTTTATAAAAGTTTCAGACTAATTTCTACATATATATTTATTTCACTTTATCCATATCTAGAATATATGATTATGCATATAAGCAAGTCAATTATTTTCTAACAATCTTCCCATGCGGTCTGTATGGACTCTGTTCTAGGGCGTTGGCTCTGCCCTGGCAGTTTAGCACCCAGACTGGATAGCTTCCTTTCAAACTTTGAAATGGCTGCCTTCCATTCCCAGACTAGGAGATATTTACCTTCTGGCCTTTAATGCCCCTTTGAAATATCACTACTTTTGTGATCAAACACCTGGGACCAACGTCTAGTGACACTACGTCACTACTGGCAGCATATGGTACTACCCTCTTGCTCCCCACCCTTAGGTATGACTACAGCCATTTTCACTTATTTTTGCACTTCCTTCTCTTTTCTCTTCACATCACATCACCTTTGCCTTTAATCTCCCCTCACTAGCACCCTCTATCCTTCTCTTCCCTCTCCTCCACCCACACTTACCCATCCCTCCCTTTTCCATTTTTCCCTTTCACCATTGCCCATATTTATCATGTTTATCCTGTTTTTGCTTCACTTATTTAGGTTGCATACACTCTGCGCATTCTCCCACTCCTTTTTCTGGACTTCTGGTCCCATCCACTCACTGTTTTGCACCACCTTTTCCTGCCCCTTTCACGCTTTTGTGTTTTGTTTCTTGATCTCTTCTGGTCTTTTTTCCTTTTTCTCCTGTTTTCACACTCGCGCTCTCTTTTTTGCGGTTCCCCCTATTTCCTCTCTGCTTCCTTTCCCTCCCTCCTCCCTTGGCTGTTGTTCTCCTTTCTTCCCTCACCGCCCTTCCTCCTTCTGTCCACTCCCTTCACTTTTCTCTCTTCTCCCCTTTCTCATCTTTTCTCTCATCTTTTTCTTCTTCTTTTTCCTCTTCCCTTCTCTTTTTCTTTTCCCACCCAACTCCCTTTCACTCAATTACCCTATACAGGACATCACATCTTCTCCTTCACTCCTTGCACCATGTTTCACATCATTCACCCCACCACACTTTTGTCTTTCACTCCTTCACTTTGTCTGTTTTGTTTCACATCTACTCAATGGCTTTATTCCCTATCCCCTATCTCTACCCTGCATGGTACCAATGATCACTCATGGATGCCTATATACCTACTGCTGCCTACAGTCTGCAGTGTATTACTTTTATAATTTTCATCCCTTTGGACTTTGCCACAGGTTGTGCCCACATACTCCCTGTTTACATCCAGGTTGTCCTCCTCCCCTCTGGAAACCCCGGCCTCGGCTGGCGAGGAAAGGAGGAGAGGAATTTCAAGCGTGTGACTTCTTGCAAGGCATACTGACGTCTCAAGACCCGTTTGGCCTCTAGCAGAGCTGTACCAATCTGGCACACCCCGCTGAAGGTGGATGGTGTCTTCTTCACTAAGGGCTCTCCATGTGGGAATATCGCCTTCTACCCCCAGGATATACATTATTGTGGTAAATATATGACATTTTGGCACGGTATGCTCCTACCTTTGAGAGCCTGCTTATCTTGCAACTCTACTGTGCCAATGATATAATGATATTGATGTTCTGTTTTTTCCAGCAAACCTTTCCCTCTGAGGAAGACCCCTTGTGGGTTGAAACGCGTCAGGGATATCTTCTCATCTACATGACAGACCATATATTCATCTGTTGTTATGAGAGTACTAGTTTGCTTAATGTCTATCCATGTTTTTATAATTTCTTCCCCCACTGGAGCTCATGTTCTAACCTGATTGTCATGTTTTTTCATTTAACAATAAAAAACCTTTTTTTATATACATCAACCCCGACTTTTTCATTGCACGCTGCCTAAAAACCCCAATGTGGGGGAATTTCTTCCTTTTGCTAAATACAAAATATATATATATCCCCACAAATGAATGACAAATGTGAAATGAATAAATTACAACTCCAAATTACAATAATTTCATAAACATGTGATGATAAGTCCGTGTTCAATTTGATGGCATCGTGAACAACAGAGACCCAAAAAACAGATATCGCTTATAGAAAAATTCTGAATCATGCAAGGGGTCCACCATAAGAATTAAAGTTCTGCTGTTAACAGTTCACAGTGCTGAAACGTATGACCCCCGCGAAACAAGTGGTTGGATAGCCAAAGAAGAAGTCCTCCACCATAAAACAAAGTAGCAGCTTACCAGCTGATCTGATCTCTGTGTTAACAGAGATCAGATAGGCCTGTGGCATACACCCCTGCCCAGGTCTTTGTCCAGACTCTTCCAGATGGTAATCTCCAAACTCAAGGATATATGTAAATCTCTCCTGGGATCACTTTACTCTCGGTCAGATAAATTTACATGAAAGAGAAAAGGACATATAGTTTTATCTCTGGAGTTAATCCCCTTTTTAATGCTTGCCGATATTCTGTTTGCTTTGCTTGCAGCAGCTTGGCATTGCATGCCACCGATGAGCCTATCATCTAGTAGAACCCCAGGTTATTCTCCATCCTAGATTCCCCCAGAGGTTCTCCCCTAGTGAGCAGATTGCATTCATATTTTTGCAACCCAAATGCATTATTTTACATTTTTATACATTAAACCTCATTTGCCATGTAGTTGCCCAACACATTCATTTGTTGTAATTACCTTCTTGTAGGGTTTCCACATCCTTAACAGAAATTTTTGCCCTGCTTAGCTTTGTATCGTCCGCGAATACTGAGATTGAGCTGTTTATCCCATCCTCCAGATCATTTATGACTAAATTAAATAGGATTGGTCCCAGGACAGAACCCTGGGGGACCCCGATTTCCACACCGGACCATTCCACGTACTCCCCATTTATCACTACCCTCTGAACTCACCCCTGTAGCCAGTTTTCAATACATGTTCTCACTCTATGGTCCATGCCGACAGAACTTAGTTTGTACAGTAAGCGGTTATGGGGAACTGTATCAAATGCCTTTGCAAAATCCAGATTCACCACGTCTACGGGCCTTCCTTTATCTAGATGGCAGCTCATCTCCTCATTGAAGGTTAATAGATTGGTTTGGCAAGAACGATTCTTCATAAATCAATGCTGATTACTATTAATGATACAGTTTTCACTACTAAAATCTTGTATATAGTCCCTTATCATCCCCTCCAAGAGCTTGCATACTACTGATGTTAGGCTAACTGGTCTGTAATTCCCAGGGATTTATCTTGGCCCTTTTTTGAATATTGGTGCTACATTGGCTTTTCTCCAATCAGCTGGTACCATTTCAGTCAGTAGACTGTTCGTAAAAATTAGGAACAATGGTCTGGCAATTACTTGACCGAGTTCCTTAAGGACCTTTGGGTGCAAGCCATCTGGTCCCGGTGACATATTAATGTTGAGTTTTTCTAGTCTATTTCTAATTCTATCCTCTGTTAGCCATGAGGGTGCTTCCTGTAAAGTGGCATGAGGATATACATTGCAGTTTTGGTTAATAAAGCCCCCTGTTTCCCTCGTGAAGACTGAGGAGAAGAATGAATTCAATATCTTCGCCATCTCTCCATCCTTAGTAACCACATCCCCTTTATTATTCTTTATGGGACCAATATGATCTGACCTCCTGTTCTGCTTCGCGTTATTGAACTGTTGTATAACACTAGTCAGACAGCTTAACAATAATTCAGAAGTCAAGAAACGTGAGACATCAGATCTGTATGTATTCTTTTTCCGAATAACTTTGTAAAACTACAACATAAGCATAAACAAAACATATGTGTCAGTAGATTAAACATTATACAGCAGTCTCACTCTATCAGTGAGAGTACTCACAGACCATTCCACCATTAGTCCATGAATAGATGAGAGCTCTTCTGCCTGCAGTCTGTTAGATCAAGGAGCAGTCATAAAATTAAGGAAATACAGTTCCAGGTTAAAGGTTATTGCCTTTTTTTTTTTATAAATGTATTTTTTATTTTTCACACATTATATAATGCACTTCACATTACATTTATAATTTCTACATTACATCTCTTTTGTCATATCCATTCTATATATCACGTAGTTATTTTATCCTTCTGTCATCTATCATCATTATAACTCGATCCGTTTCCTCAGTCAACCTCTTTAATTTCCTTTTCCCAACCCCTGACTCCCCCCTCTCCCTCCCATAAAAAAAAGAAAAAAAAAAGGGGGGGTATGCAAAGTAAGGGGCCCATATATTCCAGTATTTCTCCTCCTGCTCTTTCAACATCAAAGTCAAATTCTCCATTTGCTGTATTTCTACAATTCTGGCCCACCACTGTGCCCCAGTCGGTGGAGCTTCACTTTTCCACAGAGCCGGGATACCGGCCCTCGCTGCCGTGAGAAGATGTTTCAGCAAAGATTTTTTATACTTTTTGACCGACATTGGAACATCGTTTAGTAAAAATGCTGCCGGACTCTCCCCAAGAGACACACCTGTAATATTCTTAACTGTTTCTTCTATCATTTTCCAAAATGTCCTAATTTTTCCACATTCCCAAAAAATGTGCAACATTGTACCTTCCGAGTCGAAACAGCACCAGCATACATTTGATACCTGTGGAAATATGTTATGTAACATACTTGGAGTTCTGTACCATCTAGTGAGGATCTCATATCCTCCCTCTTGGTATCTACTTGCTACTGATGTTTTGTGGATAGATTTTAACATCTTGTCCTTCTGCCTTTGGGAAAAACACAGTCTTCAGCTCTCTTTCCCAGGCTTGTGTAAAGTTCAGGTCTTGAGGTGCCTCCAGTCCTGTTATTAATTCATAAAAATATGACAGGGAGTGTCTCAAACTTTCTCCATCCAGACATATCTGCTCAAAACTCGATAGTTTCCATATTTCTGGATATATTTTGCCTTTTGAACAGACATAGGCTCCTAGCTGCATTACTCTGAAATAGTCTAGATCCGATGATAGTTCTCTTTCTATCTCCCCTCTTGTCATTAGACAGTTACCCCTTGAAAAACATATGATCCTATTTCTCCCCCTTCGTCTTACGTCATCAAATCTCCGATCTAAAATGCCTGATTTGAAATCTGGCGTACCTAGTACCGGAGTCATAGGACTTGGGCATATTGATATATTTGTCCTTTTAAAGATTCTTGTGATTATACTTAAGGTATCAGTGGATGTTTTCTAATTTCCATTGGAATATCCTTTACTGATATCCATACCAACCCTTCCAAGGTAATCTCACTTGTTATTTGTTCCATTTTTATTTCAATATTTCTTTATTTTTCAACAAAGTGAACAAGATATGCATTTGTTACAATATATCAGATGTTCCGACTGGAGTAATGAAAACCAAAACTAACAAAGTGAACAAAGTAGAGTTAGGTAATGTAGAGATATTCTTTCAAGGTGAACTAGACAATGGTGAATCAAGCTTAGTATTTTAACATATTAAGATAGCAACTCATGAACCCCAGACGGGGGAGGGGGGGTTGTGGGTGAGGGAGCACCAGCTATGAATGCGACTTGCTATATCATAAAATGGGGGTGAATAGGAGAATAAATAGGAAACACAAGAATGGGAGGAAGTTGCAATAGGGAGAGTACATCAGGTGGCCACAGTATAGTTTGGATATATGAGCCAGGCATTCCATTCATAGAGAAACTTTGTCATTCTTAGATTTTTCCTAGCAACTAATCTTTCCCTTTCACATTGAAGGTTCAAATCAGTCATTGTGTTGGTAATGGATGGGGAATCTGTAGTTTTACAGAGTTTAGTGATGTTCATTTTTGCCGCGAGTAGTAGATGGATTATTACTACTCGTATCCTTGGTGGGAATCTTTCTATTCCAAGGTGTAGTAGTGCTCGCGAGGGATTAGGGGCTGTTGGAACCTGGGACAGGATGGAGATGAGGGTAAATATTTGCTTCCAGAAAGAGCTCAGGGATCTGCAGAACAATAGAACGTGTGCTATAGTACCAGCACTTCCACATGACCTCCAACAGGTAGAAGGATGTGCAGGGAAGAATTTGCAGAGACGGTAGGGTGTGAGATACCATCTGTGTATTGTTTTTTGGTATGATTCCCATTGATTAGAGCAGTGGAAGGCTGTAAAGGTGTGTTTAAAGGCACGTGTCCACATGTTGGAGGTGACAGTAATGTTTAGTTCTTCTGCCCATTTTGAGAGAGATGGTATTTGGGAGTAGGGTCGGTTGTCGTTAAGTGCAGAGTACATTGTGGAGATACCATGTTTTGGGTATGTTGTGTATGCATAGAAGTTGAGAATTGACACAGGGATTTTGGCCTTACCAGAGATTTTAGATTGTTGAAGAAAGTGGGAGATCCTCAAGTATGTATAGGTTTCCGTGTGGGGGAGGTTGTATTCAGTTTGGAGATTTGTAAAGGATTTTAGAGTGTTGTTCGTGGTATAGAGGTCTGAGATATTAGTTATCATTTGTTTCTGCCAGTTTAGTAGGTTTAGATTTGGTAATTGCGACATTAGTGTTTTGAGAGGGATTTGTATCATGTGAGATGGGTGACCGGAAGCAGTCATCTGGGTGAGTTTTTTCCAGACTGTCAGAGAGGCCGTGAGGGACGGGGGGTAGGCAGTGTGTTAGAAGGAAGGCCTGTTGACATGAAAAGGAGCATATCGCGCAGAGTGTTTGGTTTGAAAGTCGATGATTCTATGATAGACCAGGATTTATTGGGATTCGGGTGCCACCAGTAGTAGAGCTGGTCCAGGATGGAAACATAGTAGTAGGTTTGTATGTGGGGGAGGCTTACCCCTCCTTTTTTGTGGTGTCTGGTTAAAATGTAGCAAGCGCATCTGGGTGGTTTAGTTTCCCACATATATCTGGAAAGTTGTTTTTGTATGGAGGTAAAGAAGGATTGGGGAACGGGTAAAATTATTGTGCAAAATAGGTAGAGTAGCTTGAGGAGGATTAGCATTTTAAAGGAGGCGATCCGTCCCAATTTAAAAAGGCCTGTTGTGCGCAGTCGATTCAATAGTTTGGGAAGCAGTTTTTGGAAGGCACGGTAGTTAAGGTCATAGAGTTGAGGTTGGGAGGGGGCTAATTTTATTCCTAAGTAAGGGATAGAGTGTCTCGTCCAGGAATAAGGGAGTGTACATTCCAGAAGGGACTGTTGGCCTTGTGATAGATTAAGCGGGAGGATTAGGGACTTGGAGGAATTGATTTTGCAGAAGGAGGCAGAGCTAAATTGCATAATGATGTCTTGAATTGCAGGCATGGAGTGTGTAGGGTTTGTGATCAAAAGTATAACATCATCAGCAAAGAGGCTTATTTTGTGTTCAATGTCATTGTGTTGGATGCCCAAGATGCGTTTGTCCTCTCTAATCTTTGCTGCAAGGGGTTCCATAATTAGAGCAAAAATGAGAGGGGAGAGCGGACAGCCTTGGCGAGTGCCATTAGAGATCTTGAATGGTTTAGACAGGGTTCCGTCAGTCAACACTCTAGCTGAAGGGTTTGAATAAAGTGAGAGTACAGTGGTGTGAAAAAGTGTTTGCCCCCTTCCTCATTTCCTGTTCCTTTGCATGTTTGTCACACTTAAGTGTTTCGGAACATCAAACCAATTTAAACAATAGTCAAGGACAACACAAGTAAACACAAAATGCAATTTGTAAATGAAGGTGTTTATTATTAAAGGTGAAAAAAAATCCAAACCATCATGGCCCTGTGTGAAAAAGTGATTGCCCCCTAAACCTAATAACTGGTTGGGCCACCCTTAGCAGCAACAACTGCAACCAAGCGTTTGCGATAACGTGCAATGAGGCTTTTACAGCGTCCTGGAGGAATTTTGGCCCACTCATCTTTGCAGAATTGTCCTAATTCAGTTACATTAGAGGGTTTTCGAGCATGAACGGCCTTTTTAAGGTCATACCACAACATCTCAATAGGATTCAGGTCTGGACTTTGGCTAGGCCACTCCAAAGTCTTCATTTTGTTTTTCTTCAGCCATTCGGTGGTGGACTTGCTGGTGTGTTTAGGATCATTGTCCTGCTGCAGAACCCAAGTTCGTTTCAGCTTGAGTACACGAACAGATGGTCGGACATTCTCCTTCAGGATCTCTTGGTAGACAGCAGAATTCATAGTTCCTTTTATCACGGCAAGTCTTCCAGGTCCTGAAGCAGCAAAACAGCCCCAGACCATCACACTACCACCACCATATTTTACTGTTGGTATAATGTTCTTTTTCTGAAATGCAGTGTTCCTTCTACGCCAGATATACTTGGACACACACCTTCCAAAGAGTTCCACTTTTGTCTCATCGGTCCACAGAATGTTGTCCCAAAAGTCTTGGGGATCATCAAGATGTGTTGTGGAGAAATTGAGACGAGCTTTGATGTTCTTTTTGCTCAGCAGTGGTTTTCTCCTTGGAACTCTGCCATGCAGGCCATTTTTGCCCAGTCTTTTCCTGATGGTGGAGGCATGAACGCTGACCTTAACTGAGGCAAGTGAGGCCTGCAGTTCCTTGGACGTTGTTGTGGGGTCTTTTGTGACCTCTTGGATGAGTCGTCGCTGCGCTCTTGGGGTAATTTTGGGCGGCCGGCCACTCCTGGGAAGGTTCACCACTGTTCCATGTCTTCGCCATTTGTGGATAATGGCTCTCACTGTGGTTCGCTGGATTCCCAAAGCTTTGGAAATGGCTTTATAACCCTTTCCAGACTGATAGATCTCAATTACTTTCTTTCTCAATTGTTCCTGAATTTCTTTGGGTCTCGGCATGATGTGTAACTTTTAAGGATCTTCTGGTGGACCTTACTGTGTCAAGCAGCTCCTATTTAAGTGATGCCTTGATTGTGAACAGGTGTGGCAATAATCAGGCCTGGGTGTGGCTAGAGAAATTGAACTCAGGTGTGGACAACCACAGTTATAGTATGTTTTAACAAGGGGGGCAATCACTTTTTCACACAGGGCCATGATGGTTTGGATTTTTTTTCACCTTTAATAATAAACACCTTCATTTACAAATTGCATTTTGTGTTTACTTGTGTTGTCCTTGACTATTGTTTAAATTGGTTTGATGTTCCGAAACACTTAAGTGTGACAAACATGCAAAGGAACAGGAAATGAGGAAGGGGGCAAACACTTTTTCACACCACTGTATGGCCTTTTGGAACCATCCTGTGATTCCAAATTTGGATAGCACTGCTCTCAGGAATCTCCAGTGTACCCTGCCAAACACCTTCTCTGCATCCAGAGATAGAAGCAGAGAAGGCGTTTGTGTTTGGGTGACCTGATGAATCATATCTATGACTCTTCTAGTTGCATCCGGGGCCTGCCTGTCTGGCAAAAAAACCAAATTGGTCCAGGTGTATTAGAGAGGGGAGACATTTCGACAATCTAGAAGCAATGACCTTAGCAAATATTTTGACATCTGTGTTGAGGAGCGAAATGGGTCTATAATTAGTCGTGGAGGTAGGGTCTTTCTCTGGTTTGGGAATGGTGGTGATGATTGAACGCAGCATGTCAAGCGGTAGAGAACCAGAGGTGGCAGCAGAGTTGAAGAGGTCAGTGAGATAGGGGGTGATGAGTTTGTCAAATGTTTTGTAGAATTCGTTGGTGTAGCCATCTTCTCCAGTTGATTTGTGGAGAGGGAGTGCATTGATGGCTGTTAGGACTTCTTCATCTGAGAATGGTTGGGAAAGATCTTCTAGTTGTGTATGGGTTAATTTCGGAAGATCAATAGTGGATAGAAAGTTTTGTATGCATTGGTCAGTTGGTTTGGGAATAGTTGTGTCAGTTGAAAGGTTGTAGAGAGAAGAGTAATAGTCGCTAAAGGCATTAGCTATATCCTGTGGATTTGTCAGGAGTTGTTTGGTGGTAGGATGGTGAAGGGAAGATAGTTTAATTTTAAGGCGTTGTGCCTTAACTTGTTTGGCTAGTAAGGCTCCAGCTTTATTACTTAAGGCATAGTATTTGGCTTTAGTTCATTTAAGGTTGTTCTCAAATTTAAAGAGTAAAAGTAAGCAGAGTTTTTGTCGTTGTTCTAAGAGCTCACTGGCTAGTGTGGGAGGGATTCAATTTGTTTTGGTTTTCAAGTAAGGTGATTTGGCTAATGACCTCGTCAACTTTCTTAGACCTCTGGTTTTTAACATTACTATGGAGTTTAATTAGGATGCCACGCATGTAGGCTTTATATGCTGACCAAAGTACAAACTTATCAGTGTCCGGTTGATTGTTCGCTTGAAAATAGGAGTGGTGTTCAGTATTGAGTTTTTGAACAATGCTTGGGTCAGAGATGAGGGAGGCATCAAGTTTCATAGTTTCATAGTTAGTAAGGTTGAATAAAGACATCAGTCCATCCAGTTCAACCTGAGTGAGTGTCTACAATTGTCCCTATTCCTGTACATTGCACACTCACATCGGTCCCTACCCTCAAGGAGCCCACAATCCAAGGTCCCCATTCATATACTAGGGCCAATTTTTTTTGGACAGAAGCCAATTAACCTACCTGCATGTCTTTTGGATTGTGGGAGGAAACCGGAGTACCCGGAGGAAACCCACGCAGGCACAGGGAGAACATGCAAACTCCAGTTCTAGGTCTGCAGTTCCCTACAGTAATGGATATGGGTGCATGGTTTGACCATGCTATGGTTCCAATTTCAGAGTTTGTCACGTCCTGCAGGGTAAGTTTGTCAACAAGAAAGAAGTCAATACGAGAGTATGAAAGTTGAGCAGAGAAGTAGGAAAAGTCACGCTCATTGCTGTGGTGGCATCTCCACGGATCATAGAGATCGTTTGCTTGAAGAAAGGGGTTGAGAACAGATCAATGGTGTTTAGTCGTGGAAGTAGTATCCAATGTGGAATCTCCAATTATGTTGAAGTCACCTCCAATAAGAAGTCTTCCCTGTCGAAGTCGTATTATTTTCTTGTAGAGTTGTTTGTGGAATCGTAGTTGCTGTTTGTTCAGTCCATAGACGTTGATCAAAGTGTAGGAGATTTGGTTAATATCACATAGGAGAATCAGGAAACGCCCGTAGGGGTCTGCAATGGATTGATGTAGTTTGAATTGTAGTGTGTTTCGCATGGCAGTGAGGACTCCGTTTTTCTTCTTCTGACTTGAAGCTGAAAAAACATGGTCATCGTTTTTCAGGGTGAATTTGGGAGTTTTAGTAGAGGCAAAATGTGTCTCTTGTACTAAGAGGATATCGGCTTTTTGGGTGTTGGCTTCTCTTAGAAGTGCAGATGTTTTCTGTTCAAGCCCCTGGCGTTGATAGAAACAATTTTGAAAGCCATGCTGGGGGATTGAAGGTAGGGTGTATTGTCCCAGGTGGAGGTGGTGATTAGTTGGTGCAGGGCAATTTGTTAGTCCAGCTCTAAGCGGCGTGGACAGTGTGGTTTGACGCTTTTGTAAATAAATAGAGATCTGGGTGTAGTTTGGCAGAAAGGGGGAATTAGCTGGTGCTGGGTTAGGGCGGAAGGTCTTAGTTTAAAAAGGGAGAGCCCAGTAATAAAAGGGTTCTGGACTCAATGTGCAGAAACTACTGCAAACAGACAGAGGGAGGAAGAGAACTTATGTTCACAACGTGGGACAGGGATCTCTTAGTAGGCAGGCAGGTACTGGATAAAGGAGCTGCAGTTTTCCAGCTGTGTGGCTTGTGCAGAGAAGGATATATATTGCGGCTGTCAGGCATCTGGAGGACCTCCTTCAGTCTCCATGAGGGTTGGAAGGTGATCGGAAGGGCTTGGCGTTTCCCCCGGTATGATATGCCAGTTTCTCAAGAGTGTGAGTCCCATAGGGAGGTTTAGGACTGCGTGAGTTTTGTTTTGGTGCGTAATGAGTAGTTTAGTGGGGAAGCCCCATTTATAGGGGATTTTATGGTTCTGAAGCGCTTTAGTTATAATCGCCAGCTGCCTGCGATTTTCCATCGTTGCTTTGGACAAATCAGCATACAGTGCAATGTTGGAAAGGGTCAGGGAGTCTCGCTGCTCGCTTGGCTGCATACAATACTTTTTCCTTCTTAGTGAAAAAGTGAATGCGAGCTAAAACATCTCTGGGAGTGGAAGCAGGGAGGTGAGAGGGCTTGGGGAGTCTGTGTGCCCTGTCAATTTCCATGTCACGTTTGTCAGGTCAGGCAAAAGGGCCCGCATTAGGGATTGTAGAAATTGAATGAGATACGATTGTTGGATCGACTCAGGAATATTACGGAATTTAATATTGTTCCATCTGGAACGATCTTCCAAATCTGCGAGTTTCAGATTAATTAATTGGAGTTCATCATCATGATCAGCAAAGCCATCCACCATCTCATTATGGGCAGAGAGTAAGTCTCCCATTTTAGTTTCCATTTGTGAAATAGCTTGATCATGCTGAGTCACAGTCATGGATAATGAGGAGACAGCAGAGCATAAGTCAGTATACAGTGTTTGCCTCAGTGAAAGCAGCATATTCTTCATAGTGCTTTCAGATAGCGGCTGGTCTGAGGCAGGGAAGGTATCCAGCACTGATGATTACTGCGGTGGGGGGAGAGAGAACAGGCATGGAGCTGTGACAGGCAGTGACTGCTGAGGCTCATCAGTTCTGAGCCTAGTTTTAGCAGAGCTGGACGTTGTGGGCGAGTAGGGGGGAGAGCACTCACCCTGTGTATCAGAGGATCGGTGGTGCTCCGGAGACAGCGTGGGGCTCTGACTGGAATGTGAGAGCCGCCCGTTGTATCTCGGGCGCTGCCGGCACCATTTTGGCCGCTTGCCAAGCCTAGTGAGGAATAGTAATCTGTCAGCTTCCTGGGGAGTGTGGATGATTTTCTCCGCTTCAGCATGGCCGCTCGCTGTGCTGAGGTGTTAAGGCCGTTCGTGGGGTAATTTCTCCTTCTCTGGAGCCGCTGGAGATGTCGCTGTAGCCGGTTATACTGCGGAGCTATGAGTCTAGGCAGCCATCCGCACGAGCCATCAAGCCACGCCCTTGTTCCATTTTTAGCCATGGTTTCTTCTCTTTGGCACACCAATCCATTACTCTAGCTAATTGTGAGGCTTCCTGATATCTAACTGGGTCTGGGAAGCCGATTCCTCCTTTTTCTTTAGGGAGAACTAAAATAGTTCTCCGTACTCTTGCTGGCTTCCCAGCCCACATAAACCTCAGGAACCTTGAACGGAGTTCTCGCATAAAACTTGGGGGGATCTTTATTGGTATGGTTTGAAGCAAATAAGGAAGCATTGGCATCACGTTCATCTTTATGATGTTTGTCCTCCCAAACCATGTAAAGAACTCTCTATCCCATCTTTGTAAATCTGATTTAATTTGTTTTAACATTGGGGCATAGTTTAATTCAAATATCGTACTTAGTTTCTTTGGTATTTTCGTCCCCAGATAACTTATATAGGATTCTGTCCACCTGAAATTGAACTGTGTCGTTATCTGATGTGACAAAGATGCATTCATTTCCAACCCCATAGCCTCTGATTTACTATAATTCACCTTAAAATTTGCTATCTCCCCATATTGCTGTATCTCCAAAAGAAGAGGTTGTAGGGATATAACTGGAGAGGTTATAAAGAAAATCAAATCGTCAGCGTAGGCCGCTAGCTTATATTCCTCAGTTTCTGTCTTTATGCCTCTAATATTGAAGTCAGCATGTATCTTCCTTAAGAATGGCTCCATTGTAAGAAAAAAATAATGGGAGACAGTGGGCATCTCTGGCGTGTTCCGTTTTGGATACAAAATGGCTCAGAGATTCTGTCGTTCACCTTCACCCTCGCAGTCAGTACTGAATATAAATTTAGGAACCATCTCAGCATTCCCTCCCCCAAGCCAATATGTTGCAAAGTGGCCTTTAGAAACACCCAGTCAACCCTATCGAATTCTTTTTCCGCATCTGCTGATATTAGTGTTAGGGGTTTCAGTTGTTTCTGTGACCAATAAATGGCGTTTACTACTCTTTGTGTATTCTCCCTCCCCTCCCTCCCAGCCGTAAACTTGATCGGGTGTATCAATGATGGGATATGTTCCACTAATCTAATGGCTAAAATCTTTGAGAAGATTTTTAAATCCACATTTAATAAGGATATCGGCCGATAACTGGAACACTGAGATGGATCCTTCCCTTCCTTCGGAATCACTGCTATGTGTGCTAACAATATCTCATCCGGTATCTTCTGTCCCTCCCACAATGAATTAAAGGCTGCTGTGAATCTCGGAGCCAGTTTCTCAGCAAAAACTTTATAATATGCCAGGGTATACCCATCTGGGCCCGATGCTTTCCCCAATTTCAAAAGATTCAATACTCTCTTGAATTCCTCTATTGTTATCGGTACGTCTAGGTCTTGTGCTATTTCCTCTGTCAACTTCGGCATTTCTGAGGTTCGCAAATATTCCTTGCTGCCTCCCATTTGTTCTTACTTCTTTCTGGGGAAGGTGACCCATCTAATTGGTAGAGACCCTCATAGTACTCCTTGAAGGTCATTTTCTGTGAGGAGTTAACCATCTCTCCTCTCTGTGTTTTAATACCTGTTATATGCGTCTGTGTGTTATTTTATTTAAGGGCCTTTGCTAACATCCTACTCGGCTTGTTCCCAAATTCATAAAATGTCTGCCTACCCCGTTTTATCTTTGCTTTAGCCTGTTCAATAAGCAGTGAGTTTAATTATTCCTGAAGGCCATTTAATTTCTCCTCTATATGTTGTACCTGGGATTTTTTATGGACTAACTCCAGTTCCCGAATATTTTTAAGTAATACCTCTATCTGTTCATTTAACTTCTTTTTCCTATGCGTTCCTAAGGAGATAAAGACCCCTCTCATCACACACTTATGTGTTTCCCATAAGCAAAATGGCATCGTTTCTTCCGTCTCATTGGTTTGGAAGAAAGAATCCATTTCCTGATTTAATTTTTTTTCATATTCCTTATCCTTTAAAAGGGATTTATTCATCTTCCACTGCCGCTCACGTCGGTCTACTTCCCCTAGGTCCATCTCACAATTTGTCAGAGCATGGTCCGACAATGTAAATGAACCTATATCAGCCTTCACCAGTGATGTTATTCCTGTCTGTGATATCAAGATATAGTCAATCCGAGTGTATTATTTATATTTCGCCAAGAAGAACGTATAATCTCTATCTTGGGTATGTAATATCCTCCATGTATCTGGAGGTGTCGATAAGAGGGTCCAGGGCCACATTTAAATCTCCCCCTATTATCAGCAGTCCTTCCTTGTGCTGCTGAATGTCACGCTCGGGGTATGACGGGGAACAGGAGGTGGATCCCCTATGCCAGTGAGGCGAAAACACGGGTTGTATTGAAGGACCGGTTCTAATGTTGCTACTGGTTTTCACCAGAGCCCGCCGCAAGGCGGGATGGACTTGCAGCGGCGGTAGCAACCAGGTCGTGTCCTCAAATAGCAACTCGACCACACTGGCAGCTGAGACGGGCGAGGTACACAGGGATAAGGCAGAGGCGAGGTCAAACGTAGCAGAAGGTCAAGGCAGGCGGCAAAGGTTCGTAGTCAGGGGCAACAGCAGAAATCTGGGTACACAGGCAAGGGCAACACAAACGCTTTCACTGGGCACAAGGCAACAAGATCCGGCGAGGACAGGAAGGGGAAGTGGGTTGAAAAAGGATTCTGTTGCACAGTAATTGGACCAGGCACCAATCAATGGTGCGCTGGCCCTTTAAGAGAAGGCAGAATAGTGCGCGCGCGCCTTAGGGAGCGGGGACGCGCGCGCAGGGAGGAAGCAGGCAGGGACAGGTGAGAGGGACGGGATGCGATCCCCCGGCGGAACCCGGGCCGCCGTGTGGATCGCATCCCACCGATAACAGAGCAGCGCCTGCGGTCAGCGGAGCTGACCGGGGCGCTGCAGGGCAGAAAACGCAGTGAGCGCTCCGGGATGGATGGGACACCCAGAGCGCTCAGTGTAACAGTACCCCCCCCTTGGGTCTCCCCCTCTTCTTGGGTCTCCCCCTCCTCCTGGAGCCCAAGAACCTGAGGATGAGGTCCCTGTCTAAGATGTTACTCTCAGGTTCCCAGGACCTCTCCTCAGGACCACAATTCTCCCAGTCAACAAGGTAGAACCGCTTACCTCGGACGGTTCTAGAGGCGAGGATCTCTTTAACGGAGAAGATGTCGGAGGAGCCGGTGACAGGAGCAGGAACAGTGATCTTGGGGGAAAAGCGATTAAAGATAAAGGGTTTGAGGAGGGAAACATGGAAAGAGTTGGGGATGCGGAGGGAAGGGGGAAGATGCAGTTTGTAGAATTGATCCGAGCCTTGACCTTAAATGGACCAAGGTAGCGGGGACCCAACTTGTAACAGGGGATGCGGAACCTGATGTACTTGGAGGAGAGCCACACCTTATCACCCGGGGAGAAGACAGGAGGAGGTCTTCTTTTCCTGTCAGCATGTCTCTTCATGCGAGAAGAGGCCAGGGCAAGCGACTCTTGGGTCGCTCTCCAGATGGATGACAGCTCTTGGGTGACTTCGTCTACAGCAGGGACTCCGGAAGAAGTGGGGATGGGTAGGGGGGGAAGAGGATGACGACCGTATACTACAAAGAAGGGAGACTTAGTGGAGGACTCAGACTCCTTCAGGTTGTAAGGAAATTCGGCCCAGGGCAGGAGGTCAGCCCAGTCGTCATGACGAGCAGAGACAAAGTGTCGCAGGTAGGCCCCAAGGATTTGGTTGACTCTCTCCACCTGTCCATTGGACTGTGGATGGTAGGCCGAGGAGAAGTCCAGTTTGACTTTCAATTGTCTGCAGAGAGCTCTCCAGAACTTAGACACGAACTGAACGCCTCTATCCGAGACGATGTGAGATGGAAGTCCATGAAGACGAAAGATCTGGAGGAAGAAATGTTTAGCAAGTATAGGTGCAGAAGGAAGACCTGGAAGCGGGACAAAATGTGCCATTTTGGAGAAACGATCAACGACCACCCATATGGCTGTATGGCTGTGGGAAGGGAGGAAGGTCCGTGATGAAGTCCATAGCTATGTGGGCCCAAGGTCGTTCAGGCACAGGTAGAGGATGAAGAAGACCAGCAGGCTTTTGGTGAGGGGTCTTATCTCGGGCACATATAGTACAGGCCTGTACAAAGTCCATCACATCCTTCTTTAAGGAGGGCCACCAGTAAAACCTGGAAATCAGTTGGGAGGACTTCTTGACTCCAGGATGACCAGCCAGAAGAGAGGAGTGGCCCCATTTGAGGATCTGAAGACGAAGGCGTGGAGGGACAAAGGTCTTCCCAGGGGGAACTTGCACCAAGGAGGCAGGAGCAGAAGAGATCAGACACTCAGGAGGTACAATGTGTTGTACAGGAGCCTCAGACTCAGAAGTATCAGTGGAACGTGATAGGGCATCAGCCCTGACATTCTTGTCCGCAGGACGGAAATGGATCTCAAAGTTGGGGCGGGCAAAAAACAACGACCACCTAGCTTGGCGTGGGTTTAAGCTCTGGGCAGACTGGAGATAAGAGAGGTTTTTGTGATCCGTGAAGATCGTAATGGGGTGAACCCCCAAGGAGATGTCTCCATTCCTCAAGTGCTAGTTTAATGGCCAGTAATTCACGGTCTCCGATGGAATAGTTCTTTTCAGGGGGAGAAAAGGTCTTAGAAAAAAAACCACAGGTGATGTTTTGGCCCTTAGAGTCTTTCTGAAGAAGCACAGCTCCAGCTCCCACAGAGAAGGCATCGACTTCCAGGACAAACGGTTTGCGAGGATTAGGCCTGGACAAAACGGGTGCAGAGGCGAAGGCAGACTTGAGATGGTTAAATGCCTCATCAGCTTGAGGAGACCAGGACCTTGGATTCGCATCCTTTTTGGTCAGTGCCACAATAGGCGTGACAATGGTGGAGAAGTGAGGAATGAATTGGCGATAGTAATTGGCGAAACCGAGGAACCGTTGGATGGCCCGTAGTCCAGTAGGACGAGGCCAGTTCAGGACGGCAGAAAGTTTCTCAGGGTCCATTTGTAGACCTTGTCTAGAGACCACGTACCCCAGGAAGGGAAGACTGCAGCGTTCAAAGAGACATTTCTCAAGTTTGGCATAAAGATGGTTATCATGGAGCCATTGGAGCACTTGACGGACATGATGACGGTGCTCTTCCAAGCTAGAGGAGAAAATCAGGATATCATCCAGATTGACAACAACACAGGAGTACAGCAAATCTCTGAAAATTTCATTCGCAAAGCCTTGGAAGACCGCAGGGGCGTTACACAAACCAAAGGGCATGACAAGATACTCGAAGTGTCCGTCACGGGTGTTAAAGGCGGTTTTCCACTCATCGCCTTTACGGATACGGATAAGATTATATGCGCCCCGGAGGTCCAGTTTGGTGAAAATTCTTGCTCCGCGCAAACAGTCAAAGAGTTCAGAGATAAGAGGCAGCGGGTAGCGATTCTTTACCGTGATCTTATTAAGACTACGATAGTCAATGCAGGGACATAAGGACCCGTCCTTTTTGGCGACAAAGAAGAATCCTGCTCCAGCAGGGGAAAAAGACTTGCAGATGAAACCTCTTTTGAGGTTCTCCTGGATGTACTCTGTCATAGCTTGTGTCTCAGGGATGGAGAGAGGGTAGATCCTGCCACGGGGCAGAGTGGTCCCGGGAAGAAGATCAATAGGGCAGTCATAGGGTCTATGTGGCGGCAAGACCTCCGCTTGTTTTTTGCAAAACACACCAGCAAAGTCCTGGTAAGGCTTGGGAAGACTAGGCAGAGAAGTTGTGATGGAAACTCGGTTAGTGGGCACCGCTTTGAGGCAATGCTGGTGGCAGGAAGGACCCCAACTTTTGATGTCCCCCAAGGCCCAGTCGAGGGTAGGAGAATGTAGCTGGAGCCAGGGTAGGCCCAAAAGGATTTCAGAGGTACAGTTGGGTAATACAAAAAAGTCAATTCTTTCATGATGGAGGACTCCAATTTTCATGAGCAGAGGTTCGGTGCGATAACGCACGCTACAGTTCAAATTTTGTCCATTTACGGAGGTGATGAAAAAAGGCTTGACAAGACAGATGACTGGAACATTAAATTTGTTGATGAGTGAGGCTTCGATGAAGTTCCCTGCAGAACCAGAGTCCAGAAAGGCCACAGCGGAGAAAGAGGACTTCTTGGGCAAAGAAATCCTCACAGGAACAGTCAGACGTGGAGAGGAAGAATCCACACCTAGCAACGCCTCTCCCACGTTAGCTAGGTGCGAGCGTTTCCCTGACGCTGAGGGCGAATAGAGCAATCCTTTAGGAAATGGTCAGGACTGGCACAATACAGGCACAGATTATGGTCTCGGCGACGAGTCCTCTCTTGTGTGGTCAGGCGTGACCGATCCACTTGCATAGCCTCCTCAACGGGAGGCACAGGAACGGCTTGTAGAGGATTCTGGAAGAGAGGTGCCAGGCGAGGAAACCGCCTGACGCGAACCAAGTCCTTTTCCTTGCGTAGCTCTAGGCGTCTTTCGGTATAACGCATGTCAATGCGGGTGGCCAGCTGGATGAGTTCAGACAGGGTAGCAGGAATTTCTCGTGCGGCTAGCACATCTTTGACGTGACTGGATAGGCCTTTTTTGAAGGTCGCGCAGAGAGCCTCATTGTTCCAAGAGAGTTCAGAAGCCAGGGTGCGGAACTGAATGGCGTATTTGCCCACTGAAGAATTCCCCTGGACCAGATTCAGAAGAGCCGTCTCGGCTGAGGAAGCCCGGGCTGGCTCCTCGAAGACACTGCGAACTTCAGAAAAGAAAGCTTGAACTGTAGCAGTGGCAGGATCGCCACGGTCCCAAAGCGGTGGGGCCCAGGCTAGGGCCTTACCAGCTAGCAGGCTAACCATGAACGCCACCTTTGACCGTTCTGTGGGGAACTGGTCCGACAACATCTCCAGATGGAGGGAACACTGGGATAGGAACCCTCGGCACAGCTTGGGATCCCCATTGAACTTATAAGGAAGAGACAGGCGGATTATAGCAGCAGCAGCTCGTGGTGGAGGAGATGCAGGAGCTAGCGGTGGAGATGGCAGAAGCTGCTGGAGCATAGCAGTCAACTGCGCCAATTGCTGTACCTGGTGAGCGACCACCGTGGTCAGATCCGAGATGCTAGGCAGCGGAACCTCAGCAGGATCCATGGCCGGATCTACTGTCCTGCTCGGGGTATGACGGGGAACAGGAGGTGGATCCCCTATGCCAGTGAGGCGAAAACACGGGTTGTATTGGAGGACCGGTTCTAATGTTGCTACTGGTTTTAACCAGAGCCCGCCGCAAGGCGGGATGGACTTGCAGCAGCGGTAGCAACCAGGTCGTGTCCTCAAATAGCAACTCGACCACACTGGCAGCTGAGACGGGCGAGGTACACAGGGATAAGGCAGAGGCGAGGTCAAACGTAGCAGAAGGTCAAGGCAGGCGGCTAAGGTTCATAGTCAGGGGCAACAGCAGAAATCTGGGTACACAGGCAAGGGCAACACAAACGCTTTCACTGGGCACAAGGCAACAAGATCCGGCGAGGACAGGAAGGGAAAGTGGGTTGAAAAAGGATTCTGTTGCACAGTAATTGGACCAGGCACCAATCAATGGTGCGCTGGCCCTTTAAGAGAAGGCAGAATAGTGCGCGCGCGCCTTAGGGAGCGGGGACGCGCGCGCAGGGAGGAAGCAGGCGGGGACAGGTGAGAGGGACGGGATGCGATCCCCCGGCGGAACCCGGGCCGCCGCGTGGATCGCATCCCACCGATAGCAGAGCAGCACCTGCGGTCAGCGGAGCTGACCAGGGCGCTGCAGGGCAGAAGACGCCGTGAGCGCTCCGGGATGGATGGGACACCCGGAGCGCTCGGCGTAACACTGAACCGTCTGAAGACTAGCATCAAGATAATTAACCTGGTCCTCATTTGGAAGATACATGTTCACTAATGTGACCTTTTGCTGACCTATAAGTCCCTTCACAATTAAAAGACGCCCTCCTCCTCATTTATTACTTTCAGTTGCTTCCATGGTATCTGCTTTGCCACAATAAAGGATACTCCATTTGATTTGGAAGTCAGAGACGCCCCATGGTATACCCTGGAGAATCTGTGGTTTCCTAGTTTTGGTATTTTATCTCTTCTAAAGTGTGTCTCTTGTAAGAAAGCAATCTGTGTCTTCAATCTTCCAAATTCAGCGAGTAACCTGATCCGTTTTTCTGGGATATTCAGTCCCTTATCGTTATATGAGGTAAACTTTATTTTAGTAATTTCTTACTCTCTTCTGAAAGTTGCTGGAGAGAAAGCCCCCAAGGGGAGAGGAAAAAAAAACAAACAATTACCCTATCCTACTCTCGGGGCTAGTTCAGCCGGTGCGATTTTTCGGTACAGTTGACCACCCCCTCACAGAGCAGAAAAAAAAAACCTTTTTAAACGTCTCCGACTTATCCTCCACCCGGAGGAGAGACGTTTGTTGTGGGAGAAATGTCCCCAAGCATGAGCAGGATCAGAGCGAACATATCAGCGGCTACACACCCAAAAAATAGAATCAGATATAATCGTCTTGATAGATATCACCGTATTTACAGTTCAAATTCGTATACATGCCCTAAACTACAACCTGTATCGGTCCATTTTTTTTTTCTTACTACAGCATCACTTTTTTCTTACTTTCCTAAACAAAAAAATAAGTGTTATTTCCTAAAAATTAGGTCCTATACTTTTTATCCACCGCTACCCTTCCTCACGCCCCCCCCCCCCAAAAAAAAAAACACACGTACCAAAAAAAAAAAGAACTTGTCTTGTGTCTTATATTAGATATATATTATGTATAATAATGTGTATCCCCCCTACCCCAGGGAAACATACTGTGTAAATCTTCCCAAAAAAAAAGAAAATATCACACCTTGTGTGATATTGTGTCAAATACTGTTATACTGGGTATATATTATGTATAATAATGTGTAACCCCCCCCCCCCCCCCCCACCCCTATGTGACACCCCTGCAACCAGTTCAATTCCCCCCATTCGTGTTATCAAAAAAAATAAACCCTCGGTTGAGAGAGATCAGACAGTTACTCGATCAGTCAATCTCCCAGAAAAAAAGATCACAAGTAAAAGGAGCCCATATTAACAA
The DNA here is from genome assembly GCA_028564925.1 of Lithobates sylvaticus. Classification (NCBI taxonomy): domain Eukaryota; kingdom Metazoa; phylum Chordata; class Amphibia; order Anura; family Ranidae; genus Lithobates; species Lithobates sylvaticus. The sequence continues at coordinate 144,334,794 of CM053034.1, forward strand.
TAAGTCGTGCCCACTTGGGGCCACTCAGAACCGTCCTTAAGGATTTTGTCCATCTCTTATAAGGCATATTTTCTCCCCTCCTTAATGCGGGAAAGTGGGGGGAAAAAAAGGGGGGGGGAGAGGGAGCGGGGAAAAAAAAAGAAAAACACCAACAGCCCACAGGCATTCATTAATAGATAATTCTCAATAAGTAGACATCCTGCACCCGCGAGTCATAACTATTATACATTATGCTTCCATTTGATTCCTCCTTCTCCCCCGTCTTTTCTCGTTCAAGATTTTTATTTTCACATAAAAGAACATTACAGAACAAAAAAGAAAAACAAAACGATATTGTGCATATATTTACAGTCATATATGGGGTATCGTAGTAAGCAGACAATATAGATAAAGTATGAATATCTTGTGGTCTAAAGTATAAGATGTGAACTTATGATAGAAGAATACTATAGGAAGGGCTAACGTAATAACCTTGTATGTATAAGAACAGTGTCACCGAACCTTATCTAGGTGCTGTAAAAACATGCCTCCAGACCACTCTACCACCCCAGATGGGTTCAAACTGTGGTAAAGTGGGGGCAATTAGGAGAATTAGGTATTTTGTTAGCCAAGGTTGTAGGTATCTCCCCCGTCTTTTATTCAGGTGGTTAAACCCCCCTACAGACTCCATTGGGACATCTATCCAAGCAGGTACTTCCACCGCTTCCGAAGTCAGAAATGCAAAAAGATCTGGCAATTGCTCTGGGCCATACTGAGTAAAGACGTGTTCTTCTTTTTTTATGACTAGGGATATTGGATACCCCCATCTATATGTCGCTCCCTTTGCTCGCACCTGATCCAGTAACGGCTTCAATAACCGTCGCCAAAACTTTGTCTGCCAGCAAAGATCAGGGAACAACTGCACCTCCTGATCCTCAAAATCCATAGCCCCCTTCTGCCGTGCTGCTCTCATTATATCTTCTTTTACTTTAAAAACGTGAACTCGGCACAGGACATCCCTGGGTGTCCCCTGATCTGGGTTCTGCACTGCCAGCCCCTGTGCACCCGATCTAACTCAATATAAGTCTCTGGGGGGTTTTCCAAATATTTATTAAGGATAGAAATTGCCGTCTTTCTTAGGTCAGTTGTCTTAATTGTTTCTGAAATCCCTTTAATGCGTACATTGTTTCTTCTGTTTCTATTCTCAAAATTTTCAGCCTGTAGTTGCAAAGCTATCAGTTTTTGATGCTGTAAATTAAATTTTGTCTCCAGTATATCAATACATATATCAGCTACACATTGCAGTGTCTCACACTTAGACAGTCTTTTATCCACTGCTTCAACCTGCTCATTTCTTCTCTCACAGTGGCTTTCAAATCACACATCAGCACTAGTATATCCTCTTTAGTGGGGAGGGCATGTATGAGCTGCCACATACCAGACTGGCAAGTCCGCTTGGGGCAGAGGGAAGTCTCCCCTATGGTCCGACTCACGGCCCCTGATAGGATAGACAGGAGGCACGGGAGTGCGGAGTGGTACGAGAGCCTGGTGTGGATGATCCAGGAGCTGGAAGCAGGATGATCCTCACGCACTAGCACGCACCAGCACACACTGGCGCGCACATTAGCGCGTGCGCACCCACACGCACCCAGACACCAGCACGAGCCCCAGTGCCACCAGGAGCGCAAACATTAGCGCGCACATTAGCGTGCACATTAGCGCGCACTGGCGCACATCGGCGCGCACCAGCACCAACAGGAGTGTGCACATTGGCGCCAACAGGAGTGTGCACACCGGCGCACACCGGCCCACACCAGCGCGCCCAGCACCGCGACCAGTCAGGTAACCTCTCTGACAGTGCCCCCTCCTTAAGGGCAGACTCCGGATGCCCAGACGGGCCAATCTGGAGGCATGGCAGTTCTTAAAAGCCTGTAAAAGTTCCTGAGCATGCAGATTGCTCTCGGGTTCCAAGGAGTTGTCCTCTGGGCCATACCCCTTCCATTTGATAAGGTATTGAATCACATTTCCCCTTCTTCTGCAATCCAGAATTGCTTCAACTTCAAACTCTTCTTCGTTGTTAATTATGACAGGTTTGGGTGGGCCGGTGGTTCAGCCAGTGAAGGGGTTTGGGGTAGCAGGCTTCAGTAGGGTCACGTGAAAGACCGGGTGAACTTTTAGCAAGTCAGGCAGATCAAGTTCATTGGTAACGTCATTTATTTTTCTCTTTACTGAGAAAGGACCTATGAATTTAGGGCCCAACTTCCTAGAGGGACAGGCCATTTTCAGGTTGGCTGTGGACAACCATACCTGGTTGCCGGGTTCCAGGATAAGTTCTCCACGCCTCTTTTTATCAAACATTTTTTTGTAGTATTCCTGGGACTTAGTCAAAGCTTCTTGTAGGAGTTTGTTATTGGTGGAGAAGAAATCCATGGTTTCGGAGACTGCAGGGACGGTACATTCGGGTATTGAGTTGGGTAGGAAAGCTGGGTGAAAACCGTAGTTAGCGAAGAATGGTGTTTGGTTGATGGCAGAATGCAAGGAGTTGTTGTAGGAGAACTCCGCAATGGGTAGTAGAGAGACCCAGTCATCCTGAGAAAAGGCAGAAAAGCAGCGGAGGTATTGCTCCAAGGACTGATTTGTTCTCTCAGTGTGTCCATTTGTCTGGGGGTGATAGGCCGACAAGAATGCCAGCTCAATTTCAAGGGATCCACAGAGCGCCTTCCAAAACCTTGAGGTAAATTGGACACCCCGATCGAACACAATACTTGGACCCCATGCAACTTTACGATTTCTTTAATAAAGATCTTGGCCGTCTCCATGGCCGAGGGGGTGCCCCTCATTGGAGGAAGTGAGACATTTTGGACAGCCTGTCCACCACAACAAAGATGGTAGAGAACCCCTCGGATGGGGGAAGTTCCACGATGAAATCCATCGCAATCATTTTCCACGGTCTCTCAGGAACAGGTAAGGGTTTCAGCAGTCCCCAAGCTTTTGTCCGGCTGCTCTTGCTTCGAGCACAATTGTTGCAGGAGTCCACATCATTTTTGCAATCATTGAGCAGTCGGGGCCCCCAGAAAGTGCGCTGGACCAACTTGGCAGTCTTCAGGGTACCGAAGTGTCCGGCCAACTTATGGTCGTGGCAAAGTTCCAGCACAACTAACCTTAAGGCATCGGAAAACAAAATCTTGTCTCTATGCCAAAACAATCCTTCTCTTAAACTGGTTTCAGGGGCCGAGGACATACCGACAGAGGCCTGTCTAATCCGGGAGATAAGGTCCCCTTGGAGGAGCAAGAAGTTCCCAGAAGGAAGGATAGTGTCGGGAGGCAGGGTCTTCTCTGAGTCATGAAACATGCGCGAAAGCGCATCCAGCTTAACGTTCTTAGAACCAGGTCTATAGGTGATGTGGAATTGGAATCGGGAAAAAAAAAGTGCCCATCTGGCTTGCCGTGGTCTTAGTCTCTTGGCTGTTCTTAAATATTCCAAGTTCTTGTGGTCGGTGTAGACCAAGATGGGATGTGCAGCACCCTCCAGTAGGTAACGCCACTCCTCCAGAGCCGCCTTGATGGCTAGAAGTTCTCGATCCCCCACGTCGTAGTTCCTTTCAGACATCGAAGGTTTGCATGAAAAAAAACGCTACCGGGTAGAGGAACATTTTGGCGCCCTGCCGCTGAGAGAGCACTGCTCCAACTGCAATTTCCGAGGCATCGACCCCTAAGACAAATGGCAGGGCCGGATCAGGATGCTTCAGAATGGTGGCTGAGGTGAACAGCCTGGGCCTTAGGGGTCCAAGAGAATCGGGTTCCCTGCCTGGTCAATTCGGTTATGGGAGCAATAATTGCGGAAAAGCCTCTGATGAACTTCTGGTAAAAATTAGAGAAGCCAATGAAGCAATGTATGCCCTTCTTATCCACAGGTGCAGGCCAGTCCAGGATGGCAGTCACCTTTTGGGGATCCATCTTGATGCCTTCAACCGATATGACCAGGCCCAAGAATTGGATGCACTGGAGCTCAAACTCGCATTTTTTGAGTTTTTTTCGAGTTTTGCATAAAGCCTGTGTTGCCTGAGCCGGCATAGAACGTTCCGAACATGTCTACGGTGATCGGCTAAGGAAGAGGAGAAGATGAGTATATTGTCCAGGTAAACAATTACATATAAGTCCAGGTAGTAACGAAAGATGTTGTTGAAAAAATGTTGAAAAGTTGCCGGGGCGTTGCATAGGCCGAAGGGCATGACAAGGTACTCGAAGTGCCCAAATCGAGTGCGGAAAGCCGTCTTCCACTCGTCCCCTTCTCGGATACGGATCAGGTTATAAGCTCCGTGAAGATCCAGTTTTGTGAAGATGATACAGGTACCAGAGGTAAGGGATAAAGGTTTTTAATGGTTATCTTGTTCAACTCCCAATAGTCGATGCATGGACGTAGAGAGTTTTTTTTCAACAAAGAAAATGACAGCACCGGCTGGGGAGGTGGAAGGATGGATAAAACCCTTTTCAGGTTTTCATCGATGTAGCCCTTTAGTGTATCCAGCTCCTGCTCCGTTAGCGGGAAAATTCTTCCAAAAGGAACTTCGGTGCCAGGTAACAGTTCTATAGGGCAGTCCTAAGGCCAGTGAGGGGGAAGTGTTTCTGCTCCTTTTTTGCTGAACACATCCAGAAAGTCCTGGTAGGGTTCGGGAATGGAATGAAGTAGTTCTGGATCAACATCTAAGCAGAGGAGTTGAGAGGTTTCCTCAGGTGTCTGGCACAGGCAGTGCTGCTGACAATATTCCGAAAGGAATTTGACTTCTCCTGTAGCCCAGTTAATGCTGGGATTGTAGGCCTGCAGCCAGGGCATTCCCAGGATGATAGGGAAGAGAGGAGAAGAGATGGCATCCAGACGTAGGTGCTCCCGATGATAGGTGCCCATAGTGGCCAGCAAAGGGACGGTCTCCTGTGTGACAGGACCGGAACTAAGGGTGGAGCCATCTGCGAGGTGTACAGCAAGCCCCTGGGCCTTGGGTAGAAGAGGGATATGGTGGTTGGCAGCGAAGATCAGGTCAATAAAACAGCTGCATGCTCCGGAATCAATGATAACTGACACTGGGATGTTCCCTCCTGGAAGCTGTAATGTTATGGAAATAGCAAGATGAGAACTGGGCTTAGGCAAAACAGGTGCACACATAGAGGAGGTAGTTAGGCACTTACGTGTCTTGTTGGGGCAGGCCCTTATGTAGTGCCCGGGTTCCCCACAGTATAGGCAAAGGTTGTGGGCACGTCTGCGCTGTTTTTCTTCAGGAGTCAGCGTGGGCCGGAGGAAGCCGAGCTGCAAGGGTTCCGGAGCTTCCTGAACTGGAGCGGTAGAGGTAGGTGTAAACTGACCGGTAGAACTTGGAACCTTGGGGAGCATCCAAGTGGCGGAAGTGGCTGGAGGATCTCTCCAACTGGCGATCCCTTAGGCGGCGATCGATCTGGATGGAGAGATTGATGAGCTCATCCAAAGACTGGGGAATTCCCACTTGTGCCAGCTCATCCTTGAGTGGGTCAGATAGGCCCATCCGGAATTGATGACGCAGGGCGGCGTCGTTCCAGTCCGTGTCAGAGCTCCAGCGCCTGAACTCTACCGCATAGTCTTCAGCTGGTCTGCGACCTTGTTGAAGGGAATGCAGTGCGGCTTCGGCAGTCGCTGTCTGCTGGGGATCCTCGTATAACTGGGACATGGCCAAGAAGAAGGCATTGAGGCTATCCAGAGACCCAGACTTCTGCTCCAGTAAGCGGTGGGCCCAGGTTTGAGGCTCACCGTACAACAGAGATATCACAAAGCCCACCTTAGTTGCTTCTAGGGAGAAGGTGCGAGGTAGCAATGCAAAGTAGAGCTCGCAGGCATTACGGAACGTTCCCCGGCAAACCTTTCAGGCGTGGGTACTTTAGGCTCTGGAGGTAACATGACTACAGAGGGTGCAGATGAAAAGCCGGCTGAAGATGCTACCTGGGGATTAGACGGGGAGGATAAGACCTGAACTTGTTCCTCCAATCTTGAATAGCCTTCCTGAAGGTTCTTTACGGCTTCATTGAGACCTGCCAGATGTCTACATAGTTCCTCCATGGGGGAGGTCCCCTGCCCGGACTCGATCATGGCTGCCTGATACTGTCAGGCTTCCACTTACCAGACCGGCGAGTCCGCTTGGGGCAGAGGGTGGTCTCCCTTACGGTCCGACTCGCGGCCCCTAGAGCTGGAAGCAGGATGATCCTCAAGCAGCAGGTGGGTAGGCTGGAACGCAGGCAGTCAGGTACGGAGCAGGAGCTGAGCAGGCAGGTCAAGTACAGACAGGATTCGGCAACAGGCAGGCAACAACGGTACAGTAGGAGCAGGCAGGAGCGAGGTCAAACAGGCAGAGGTCAGGTGCAGGCAGAAGTCAGGGGTATCCAATAGGCAAGCCGGGTCGTCCTGAGATCAGGTACACAGGAACACAGGTTACAGGCAACAGGAATAAGGGCACGGGGGAGCTGATGATCAGGCAGCAAGGAGCAGAGTAGGCAGCAGGCCTAAATAGGCCGATTGGCGCCTAATGGCGCACACTTGCGCGCACTGACGCGCACCGGCGCGCACATTAGCGCGCGCGCACCCACACGTGTCTGCGCCCCGGACACCAGCACGCGCCCCAGTGCCACCAGGAGCGCAAACATTAGCGCATACATTAGCGTGCACATTAGCGCGTACCGGCGCACATCGGCGCGCACCAGCACCAACAGGAGTGCGCACATTAGCGCCAACGGGAGCGCGCACGCTAGCGCGCACCGGCCCACACCAGCGCGCCCAGCACCGGGACCAGTCAGGTAAATTCTCTGACAGCTGTCTAATGTCCGGCTCCCTGACCTACTCCTGTCCCCTTGAATTTAAAGGACATACCTGGGTTTCCACCGCGATCACATTCTGCGGGAGTATCGGGGGACTTACTTCCACCTCTTCAACGAGTTCCGCCCGGATATTTCCCTCAGATCTATTAGCAGTGTTAGTAACGGACTCCTCTATTGCCGCTTGCTGCCTCTGATTGGCCCGAGCCGATCGCTGTGACACTGCACCGGCGTCCACCGACATTCCGGCGTCTTTCTTTGTTAGGTACCTCGTGATGTGTGAGTCACTCCCATGTGTTTCCCTCATCTCGGCATGAACACAGTGCTGCCACACAGCATGAGCTCTCGGCCTCTCTCCGTTCTCCTGTTAGGGCGTGCTACCGCTGCAATACACCGCTCCTCTCACTCCAACATGCTCAGAGCACACACCCCCCGGAAAAGGAAGTCCGATCCAGCAAAGGTTATTGCCTTTGACTGTGAAGAGAATACCTTTTCCTGTGGCAAAATAATAACTCTGACCACTAGATGGCAGCAACGTCAAACCAACATTGCAGTATAATCTGTAACAGCACATAGCACATATTACTATGACAATATGGGCAGAACACGCCCTGTCTGGCATAATTTATTATGTCATTATCTAAATAACTACTGCTATGAAGAAAAAACATATAAACAGGAAAATGGAATTGTAGCTAGTCCGAGATCAAAACTATAATGTCAGTTACAGGTCTGAGATAAATTCTGGCGGTCTCATTTTTCACAATCTTGACCTCCACCTTTCTGACCTTGCCATCCCTGCTTGGTACAGCATTGACAATAAGTCCTACGGGCCACTCATTCCTGCCCTCTTGGCTGTCCTTCAACAGACTTTTACATTTGGGCGATCCTCAGTCCATTTCCTGCGGCGTTGCAAATTTGACAGATACTCTCTCTTCCATCTTTTCCAAAAGGTGTCTGCCAAGCATTGTACTTGCTTCCATTGTTTTGCATGAACTTGTGTTGTACGTATGGTTCCAGATGGAGCAGACAAAGAGTTCACCTTTTGAGTCAACAACATTGCTGGGGTAAGGACCATAGGTGTATCTGGGTCTGAGGACACAGGAACTATAGGCCTGGCATTCATAATAGCTGAAACCTCTGCCATAAAGGTGCTTAAAGTCTCATGGGTCAAGTGAGCAGGTTTGGTTTGTAGCAACATAGCGTCCAAGATTCGCCTGGCAATACCGATAAGTCTCTCCCAGACACCACCCATATGTGAGGAGTGTGGAGGATTAAAGACCCATGTACATCCTCTGTCTTGGAGAAAGTCTTGCAATTGTGATTCGCTGTCACAAATGTTAAGTTCTTTGCAGGCTCCCACAAAGTTTGTTCCTCTGTCAGAACGGAGCAATTTTGCTGGGCCACGAATTGAGAAGAATCTCCTCAAGGCATTAATAAAGCTTGATGTTGACATGGCTTCAAGGAGCTCTATGTGTACAGCTCGGGTGGACAAACAAGTGAAAAGGACTGCCCATCGTTTACTGTCCGCACTGCCTCCTCTAGTGCGACGGGTTAAAACAGACCATGGACCAAATACATCTAAGCCCACATTGGTGAAAGGTGGTTGAGCAATTACTCTGTCCTCTGGTAGCTTTGCCATCTTTTGACTTTGTAATCTTCCTCGCAGCTTGCGACAGGTGACACATTTGTGTATAACAGCTGATACCAAGCGTTTGCCACCAAGAATCCAGAAACCTGTGGATCTAATTGCACCTTCTGCGATGTGTCGCCCTTGGTGAACTACTTGTTTGTGATAGTACCTAACAAGCAGTGCCGCAATGTGGTGATCATAAGGTATGATGACAGGCTGTTTCTCTTCCTCTGAAAGTTCAGCAAGAGACAAACGTCCACCTACTCTCAATAACCCATTCTTGTCTAGAAAGGGGCTAAGCTTCCCAAGACGGCTTTGTTTTGGGAATGTCTTTTGTTTTTTGATGCAGTCAATTTCCTTCTGGAAGTTCTACTAGATTGACCTGTTCATGGAAACTTTCCCACCTTCTGACTTGATCACTATTTGTTTCTCTCCAGAAGGTTTTAGCGACATGGATGAGTCTGGCTAGGGTCTTAACTAATATCTTCCAGCAAGAAAATCTATCAAAGCAATGTGGGTGAAGTGTGGCTTCAGAAGCTTTGGTGCTGAAACTCGTAATTTCTGATCTAATTTCAGGGTCAGCTTCGGGCACTATGAGTGGATAAACATTAGCAGTGTCTATCTTCTCACAGTTTGGTTGGTACAGAAAGGATGGGCCTGAGAACCATATAGAGTTCTGAAGGCATGCTGCTTGAGTAGGTCCAGTGGCATAATCTGCAGGGTTTTGCTCTGTAGATACATAGAACCACTGATCTGGGTGTGAAGATTGCCTCATTTGGTTAAGTTTGTGTGGATGGTAAACACTGAACATTGGTAGATACCAGTGTTCCCTGTCTGTTTTAAGTGGTCCTGCAACTTCAGCGCGATCATTGTCTAGCATCCCTTTAATGAATTCAGTGAAATCTCTTTTCACTTTTGGCTTTCTCTGCAGAGTTTTGCTGAGTGAATGCAAACGCTTCATGGCTTGCTCCCTGTTACTAGGCAAAACACATCTGGGTGTGCGAAAGGGAAGAGGGGCAACCCAACTGTGATTGTCATCTTGGTAAGCCTCTTTATCCATAATCTGCAAGAAGGTCTGATCCTCTATAGAGAGGGCCTGTTTATCGTCATCTTTAGTTTTCTGGAACACTGTAATCCCTAGATTGTCTGTCTCAATGTTGTAATTGACTTCTTCCTTACCATATAGTGTAGAAGGGTCAGTGTTGTGCTGACCTGCCAAAGCTTTCCTTGACAACGAAGCTGTTGTGACAGGGACTCAGAAGGGATGCATGTCCATTTGTTAACACAGATGTCCTCAAAGTGGTAATATTGTCAGGCTGGTGCACTGTCCCCAGGCAAACTTCTCCTACAATGACCCACCCTAGGTCCAGTCTCTGTGCGTAGGGTATAAGGTCCATTGATTTGCTGGCGCACCTTGTGTACCTTAAGGATATCTCTCCCAAGTAGTAGAAGGATAGAAACATCTGGCTCAACAGCTGGGATAAGGTGTGTAATTGAGCGGTGGTGATGGGCTACTTCTGGAGAGGGAATCTCAGTTTTGTTTTCAGGCATCATGCCACACTCTATTAGGGTAGGAAGTGGGAACTGCACTTTCTTATTGAAGGATTCAATGGTAAAGTCAGAAGCTCTTCTCCCTGTGGTTTCAAGTGTCCCCACACATGTCCTTAGAGTGCATGGAATTGCACTTGCCTTAAGATTAAAGATATCAAAGAATTCTGACTTTGCAAGGGATCTGTTGCTCTGTTCATCTAGCACTGCATACATTTTCACTGCCCTTTCTCTCTTGCCAGTGGGATACACAGTCACTAAACAGGTTTTAGAGCATGAACGTGCACTCTTGCCTTGTCCACATACTTTAGTGCAATTAGACATCACTGAGGAGAGTGGGTTGCTCCCTGCCCTGATCTTTCCTGGGTTCTAAGTCTCTAGTGGGACAGGAGCAGGGCCTGGGTGCAAAGCTGCAATATGTCTCTCACTGCCACATTCTGTACATTCTACTGGTATTTTGCAGACTTTGGTAACGTGATAAGTGGATCCGCAACACTTGAAACAGATGCCGTTTTGTTTAAGGAAGGAAATCTGCTCTGCAATGGGTTTGCTTCTAAAGCCTTTGCATTTCTTTAGTGGATGTGTTTTTTTTGTGTATTGGGCAATGTCTATCAGGGTTTTCTATGGTGTGTACCTTGTGGGTGCTTTGATAGTCTGTGACTTCTGAAGGTACAGCTGTTTTGTGTGTGGATACAGAAGTCCTACCATGAGGTTTCTCAGGTCTGTGTGTTTGATTGCCGCTGGTGGTGAAGGCAAAACTGGGATCACTTCGGATTTTCGCTTGCTGTCGGACAAACCTAGAAAACACAGAGAAAGGGGGGAAAGCAACACCATAATCTTCTTTGAATTTACCTCCCACAGACATCCACTTGTCTTGCATATTTGAGGGTAGTTTCTCTACTATGGGATTGGTGCCTCTAGCTGTATCTAGATATGAAAGTCCTGGCAAGTAGCCATCCTCTTTGGCATATTCTATCTCTAGTAGAAGATCACTTAGTTCTTGTAGTCGCACGTTGTCTCTGTAGCCCACCTTGGGAAAGACTTCAAGTTTTTTCAACAGTGCTCCTTCTATTACCTCAGGGGATCCATACGTTTCTTCTAGTCTTTTCCAGGTCATATTGAGTCCTGCTGCAGGGTTGAACAGGTTTGCTCTTCTCATCCTCTTAGCATGCTCTGCTGACTCGGTACCAGGCCATTTTATCATCAAATTAAGTATGTCTGCTGGTGAAAAGTTCAGACCTTCAGTGGCATTCAGAAAGGAGGATTTCCACGCCCAATAGTTTTCAGGAAAGTCATCAAATTGGAGAAAGCCTGAGCTAACCATCGCTTTGCGGATGAGATATTTGGTGACATCCACTGCACATTGTTGTTCGCCCATGTAATCTATATGTCGAGGTGATGGGAACACTTGTTTTTTGTTCTTAGGGGTTTCTGGTGCTTCATTCTTGATGGCAGCCGCTGACCTCATGTGGTTGTTTGGGCCTGCTCAGGGGGGATGTTGATCTCGGCCTGAATTGCTTTGCTTCAGATTTAAGAGACTGTTCCTTTGTATGCGCATCAGTAAGGTTCTGGATGTACTCACTTGTACAATCTGTAGAGAATAGAGGTTTTTCTGGAACCTCTGGGTCTTTATATGATATTTCACTTCCTGACCGACCTGTTCCCATGTAGGCAGCGGCCTCTGCTTCAGCAGCTGTAGCAGCGGACTGTCGCTTCAGGATGAGCAATTTTGATTCTAATTCCTCTTTTTCTTGTGCTATGGTAGATTTATTTTTTACTAACTCCTGCATCATCATGGCTTGTTATTGTGCTATGGCAGCTTTCTTTGCTGCTAACTCCTGCATCATCATGGCTTCTTTTTCTGCGTACTGTAGCTGGACGCGGGCAGCTTCTGCCTTGGTACGAGCTTTAACTGCTGAGGAACTTGCTGAGGACATCTTGCTAGCCCGTGAAGATCTTGACACATGCGATCATGCATCGTCTTGCTGGGCGATGGGAATGTTCTCCCTGCCTTGCTGTGTCAGCGGTAGCGTGTCATCAGCCTGGTACTTTGTTCCTGATCTTAGACTCATGCTGCAGTAATGGTGTCTCAGTTTTTTCCAGGCCGCCACGTGGTTGTCTTTTTACTGTTTTGCTTCGCGTTATTGAACTGTTGTATAACACTAGTCAGACAGCTTAACAATAATTCAGAAGTCAAGAAACGTGAGACATCAGATCTGTATGTATTCTTTTTCCGAATAACTTTGTAAAACGACAACATAAGCATAAACAAAACATGTGTGTCAGTACATTAAACAATATACACTCTATCAGTGAGAGTACTCACAAACAATTCCACCATTAGTCCAGGAATAGATGAGAGGTCTTCTGCCTGCAGTCTGTTAGATCAAGGAGCAGTCATAAAATGAAGGAAATACAGTTCAAGGTTAAAGGTTATTGCCTTTGACTGTGAAGAGAATACCTTTTCCTGTGGCAAAATAATAACTCTGACCACTAGATGGCAGCAACGTCAAACCAACATTGCAGTATATTCTGTAACAGCATATAGCACATATTACTATGACAATATGGGCAGAACACCTCCCTTTCTTACTATTTATATACTTAAAGAATTTATTGGGATTTTTTTTACTCTCCACTGCTATGTGCCTTTCGTTTTCTATTTTAGCCGCCCTGATTGCATCCTTACATTTCTTGTTGCATTATTTGTAAAGTCTGAATGCTGATGATGATCCCTCAGCCTTGTATTTTTTGAAGGCCTTCTCCTTTGCTTTTATATGCATTTTTACATTGGATGCACTGACTAATGCCCTTATTTAATATGCTCTTAAAGCAAACCCATCTCTCATCCGTGTTTTTTGTTCCTAAGATTGTATCCCAATTTATATCTTTTAGCAAGGTACGCCATTTAGGGAAGTTGGCTCTTTTGAAATTCAGTGTCTTAGTATTCCCCTTATGTTTCCTATTTGTGTGATTTATACTGAAGCTAATTGACCTGTGATCACTGTTTCCTAAATTGCCCCTTATTTCCACACCCGTGATCAGGTCTGTATTGTTGGTAATCAGTAGGTCTAGTAACGCTTTGTTTCTAGTTGGTGTGTCTACCATCTGACCCATGAAATTGCCCTGCAAGTCATTTAGGAACTAGTGAGCCTTAAACAAATGTGCGGTTCCTTCCGCAAAGTCTATGTCTGGATAATTAAAATCCCCCATTATGATGACACCTCCCATCCTTGCCGCTAATCAGGATTCCACCTCCTCCCTAGGTCCCTTAGTGATGTTATCTCTCACATTCACTTGTACATTATTCTTGCTATACAGGCATACCCCTCTCCCTTTTTTACCCTCCCTATCCCTGCGATAAAGGGAATACCCTTAAATGGGTGTCAGCCAATTATGAGAACTGTTGAACCAAGTCTCTGAAATTCCCACAAAATCTAAATTCTCCTCGTACAACAGTATCTTTAGTTCTCCCATCTTGTCCGCCAGGCTCCTGGCATTCGTGAACATGCCACGTAGTTTAACCTTGGGTGAATGTGCGGTTCCTTCCACCCAGTCTATGTCTGGATAATTAAAGTCCCCCATTATAATAACACTTCCCATTATTGCCGCTAATCCAACTTGTGATAGAAGGTCCGTCTCCCCTCCTCCCTCTGGTTAGGGGGCCTATAGCATACTCCCTTTTTACTTTCCCCTTAGTTTCCTCCCTTTGTAGCTCTACCCATAGGGATTCCACTTCCTCCCTTGTTCCCTTAGTGATGTTGTCTCTCACATTCACTAGTACATCAATTTTGTTTTACAGGCATACCCCTCTCCCTTTTTTATCCTCTCTATCCCTGGATATAGGGAATACCCTTGAATGGTTTCCAGCCAATCATGAGAGCTGTTGAACCAGGTCTCTGAAATTCCTACAAAATCGAAATCCTCCTTGTACAATAGCAGTTCTGTCCTGAACATGCTACGTAGTTTAGATCGGTTACATACTATCTCCTTATTAGGTGTTCTGAGGTTTCAAATAGGACTTGTTACTGTATTTACCTTGGGTTTAGGTGGTTTAGTCAACCTACCACAAATGCCCCCAATACTACCCTCTGGAATTTGTTTTGCGCTGACTATCTCTACTTCTGGACCCTCCCCCCTGTCGCCTAGTTTAAAAGCCCCTCTAACTTCTTGGCCATCTTCACTCTTTCACCCTCCTCATTTAGGTGTGGAGGGTCTCTGCTAAAGAGCTGGTAACTGACTGAGAAGTCGGCCCAGTTCTCCAGGAAAACAAACCCCTCCTTTCTACACCAGCTCCTCAGCCACTTGTTTACTTCCCTAATCTTCCCTTCTGGTGTGGCTCTGGATGCCCACTAAGGATTTCTTCTCAGGATGAAGGCGAAGATAGGCTTGAAACAGTTGTGGAGCGTGCACATCAGAGCAGGGTTCCCAAGAATTGTCCTCAGGGCTATAGCCCTTCCATTTTATAAGGAACTGAGTTTGGCCCCTTCTCTTCCTGCAATCCAGGACAGCTTCCACTTCGAATTCCTCATTCCCTTCTAGTGATGGACGAACTTCCGACGGGATGTTTTGCGAACGCGATCCGCGAAAGTGCCCAAATGTTCGTGAACCGCAGTTTCGCTGTGGGCCCCATTAATTTTAATGGCAGGCAAACCTTAAAAACCTCCAGGTCATATTTGCAGCCACAAAATACTTACTAGCTGTGCACACATAGTCCCATAACATGGACACTGACATACCAGAAGTATTAAGTGAATCTGGGATCGACAACGACAAGCATTCTTTTTTTATCTGTAAAATGTTGTCAATTGAAGGCCATGAAGGAGAGGCAAGGTCAGGCCAGGCTATGAAGGGGGTGCAGGAGTCCAGGAGATGATCAGTGCCACAGTTAGGGCAGCGCAGTCCTGTGCCAGTGTCCCAGTGTGCCAACCTGTGCTTGGCCCTTACCCCCACCGATGCAGGGCTCCACTGCGGTGGTCCGGAGGTGCCAGTCCAGTGCTGATCCTCAGCCATGGTGCTGGCACTGCCTGCTGATTGGCTTCTCCGCTGCTATCTCCCTCACTGACACCAGCACTGAGATAGAACACTGACACCAGCACCGCGATAGAGAGCACTGACACCAGCACCAAGATAGAGAGCACTGACACCAGCACCGAGATAGAGAGCACTGACACCAGCACCGAGATAGAGAGCACTGACACCAGCACCGAGAAAGAGAGCACTGACACCAGCACTGACACCAGCAACTCGCTGCGGGACCCAAAAATATGACAACGCTCAACCTCTTCAAACAGGAGGGTACAGGCATATAGTACGGTGTGCTTTTTTTGTACAAGTGAGCCAAAGGTAGAAAAAAGGTCCGTGTGCTAGATTATATAAATCGTTTATAGAGTTATGCATATACATGGTCTACTGGTCACATGTGTTGAATTCCTCTGAGATCCATGCCTCATTAATTTTTATAAATGTGAGGTAGTCAACACTGTCGTGAGCTAGGCGAGTGCGCTTATCGGTCACGATCCCCCCTACTGCGCTGAACGTCCTTTTGGACAGGACACTGGACGAGGGGCAAGCCGACAGTTCCATTGCAAATTGTGCAAGCTCTGGCCAGAGGTCAAGCCTGCCCACCCAGTAGTCCAGGGGTTCATCACTTCTCAGAGCGTCCACATCGGCGGTTAACCCGATGTAGTCGGACACCTGTCGGTCTAGGCGTTCCCTGATGCTGAATCCAGATGACACCTGTCTTATATCAGAAGTGACCAACACATCTTCAAACCACCCTCTTCTTGCAGTCGCTGTTGGATTAGTACCCGCAACTCTTTCTCTGGGAGTGGAAATTCCTCTGCCAGCGCACGCAAAAGCAGAATGCAGCATTTCTCTAAGCAAGGCCTGGAAGTGCTCCATTCTGACAGCCCTCTGTAATGGTAGTAACATTTACGCCATTTTGTGCTTGTACCGGGGGTCTAAGTACGTTGCCCAGTACTGGTCCTTGACCTTTATGCTTTTTATACGGGGGTCCCTGTTAAAACACTGGAGCATGAAGGCCCCCATTTGCACTAAACTGGAAGCAGTGTGGTGGCCTGGCTCCTGCTCATCATCCAGGATAATGGCGTCCTCCTCGTTCTCCTCCCCCCATCCACGGACAACAACAGGGATCCCAGAAAGGTTTAAAGCATGCTCTTCTTGCTCCTCCTCATCCGCCCCGACACCATCCTCCTCTGACTCCTCTTCAGACTCCTGTTGTTGACTTGTCTCAGATAGAGTAGCCCCCCTGGGAATTCATCCAGCATTGCGACTTCCTCATCTTCCTGCTCCTCCACGGCTTGACCAATGACACAACGCAATGCACGCTCCATAAAGAAGGCGTAAGGTACAATGTCACTGATCAGGAAGAATACAAGAATAGGGTGTGCAGCTCCTTCTAGCAAATAACGCCATTTTTCAAGGGCAGACTTAATGGCGAGTAATTCCCGATCACCGACATCATAGTTCCTTTCAGGATTACTTAGTTTCTGGAGAAGAAAGCGACAGGGTGAAGTAGGGATTTTGTCCCTTGGACTTGGGATAATATGGCTCCCACAGCTATTTCGCAGGCATCAACTTCAAGGACATAGGGCAGAGCAGGATCTGGGTGTTTCAGGATGGGTGCAGATATGAAAAGGCTTTTCAATTTTTTGAACGCTGTCTGAGCTTCTGAGGTCCATGTGAAGGTTGTGCGTAGCATGGTTAACTGGGTAATAGGGGATACGATACTGGAAAAGTCTTTAATAAATTTAGTGTAAAAATTAGCGAACCCCACAAATCGCTGTTCGGATTTCTTATCAGTACTGCAGATACCTTCTGTGGGTCCATAGCAATTCCGTCTGCGGAGATAATGAGTCCCAGGATCTGGATAGTGAGCTTTTTGAATTCACATTTCTCCGCCTTGGCTTAGAGATGATGTTCCCTTAGTCTGTTTAACACTTTCTTCACGTGAATTCGATGGGACTCTAAGGAGGTGGAAAAAATGAAAATGTCATCCAAATAAACAATAGTAAATAAATCAAGAAAGTCCGGAACACATTGTTTACAAAATGCTGGAAGGTGGCTGGAGCATTACAGAGTCCAAAGGCCATCACCAGGTACTCAAAATGTCCGAAACAAGACCTGAAGGCCGTCTTCCATTCATCCCCTTCTCTTATTCTGATCAGGTTGTATGCTCCCCTTAAGTCTAATATTGTAAATATACGAGCTTCTCGTAACCTCTGGAATAGTTCAGGAATAAGGGGTAAGGGGTATTGGTTTTTAATGGTTACTTTATTGAAGTCCCGGTAATCAATACAGGGCCGGAGGGAGTGATCCTTTTTTTCCACAAAGAATATTCCCACTCCCGCAGGGGAAGAAGATGGACAGATAAAGCCTTTGTCAAAATTCTCATCAATGTATTTCCGCAATTCCTCCAGTTCTGGTTCTGAGAGTGGGTAGATCCTGCCAAAGGGAATTTCTGCACCAGGTAAGAGATCAATAGGACAATTGTACGAGGGGGGCGTGGCGACCGAGCCCTAAGATGGACGCTTGATCTTGGTGCTCCGCTCACCAGCCAGAGAGATTGCATACCATCCGAGCGCACCGGCCATCTAAATAGCCCCAAACCACCATCAGTGACCGGCGGAACACCGTGGAGATGACCAAGCGGAGGAAAACAGCGCCGCAGCCCCAGAAGATGGCAAATTTCTTCTCAGCTAAGTCCCGCGGGCCTACGCAAAATGGCGGCGGCGGGCCGCTACAACCGCACATCGCTGACCAGGCCGCTCACCTCAGGAACGGAGGGGGAGGCCTCCGCTCGTCTCAGGGACACATCATCTCCCACAGCGATCCGCCATCCGGTTCCTCTAGCCCCTCCACGAGGAGCCCAGCAAAATCGAAACCCAGGCTGACCTCCCCAGATAGGCCTCGGATTCCACACGAAATGGAGGTAAGCACACAGGAAGCTGCAGCATCTCCTCACACTCCTGACCCCATAGCAGACTTTCCCACAGCAGACAGGCCCATCTCAGACACCATGCTGAAGGAAATGTTACTGTCACTTAGATCTGCACTGCATACTGACATGGTGAGAGGGATAAATCAGTGCCACAAGGAAGTGCAAGCTATTGGGGGCAGAGTGGACAGGATTGAGCACAGAATGGAAGAATTCACTACCACATATAATGTAATGGTGGATGCTCACACAGCCCAGGGGGAGGATATTGCATGGTTGAAAGACAAAGTCTCAGACCTTGAAGACAGAAGCAGACGCAACAATATTAAACTGAGAGGAATCCCTGAATCTGTCCCAGCACCTCAGCTCCTGCAATATGCCCAAACCCTATTCTCCACACTTGTGCCTACCCTCACAGCTCAGGACTTGATCATAGATAGGATCCACAGGCTCCCCAAACCCTCCTTTCTGCCGGAGGGCACACCAAGGGACACCCTGTTACGAATCCACTTCTTCCATGTTAAGGAACAGATATTCCAAGCAGCACGTAAACAAGACAAGGTCCCATCGCAATATGCAGACCTACAAATTCTACCAGATCTATCTAGATTTACGCTCCAGAGGAGGCAAAACCTGGCCACCATAACAAAAGCTCTGAGGAACCATAGGATTCCACATAAATGGAAGTACCCAGCCACCCTCATCATCACACACAATGGTGTAACAAGATCAGTTACCACGCTGGATGACGGCATTGCCACCCTACAACAATGGGGGATTCTTCCTGACCAGGCAGCGTACCCGTCGCCACCGCCACAGCCCCAACAGATTCAGGATGACTGGCAGGTGGTTTCACACAAGCGCAATAATAAGAAACAAGCTGGGAGCAGCTCATAACATGTCTAATTAGTTACTCTCAAATCTCTCTGGCTGAAGGAGTTAGTACCTAGACTCCTATCACCCCGACACCAAGTTCAGCAGCTATGTCTGCACGCGGATCAGTTATCAGATCCCTTTTTACATGTTTGCATTACCCTTTGCTTTTGTTCCTCTTTTTTCCTTACTCTTTTTTTGACCACAGTGAATACCTAACCCAGGACCAGCTTTCCAACAGCACAGCGAAGATCACCACCACCAAGTCTTCTGTGACATCCAACGGACAGGAGAACCGCCACCACAGTGAGTACACCAAGCACCTCGCCACACACACAGACCCCCATTGCCAGGAATGACACTTAACTTTCTATCCCTGAACGTCAGGGGTCTGAACCATCCCGCTAAGATGTTCTCCATGTGGAAGGAGGCCCGCAAACACAAGGCGGATGTACTCCTCATACAAGAAACTCACTTTCAGACTCTTAAAACCCCTGTTTGCTCGAACAAGAACTACCCGCATGTCTTATTAGCTTGCACACCGGATGGCAAAAAAGGGGGTGTCATGCTGGCCATTAAAGATACTGTCTCCTTCCAACTTAAAGACTCCTTTATTGCAGACAGTGGAAGGTTCGTAATTGTCACAGGAGACTTGGACGCCAAGCCATTCACCATTGTGACTCTTTACGCACCAAATACGCACCAGATGCGTTTTGTTCAGCAGGTGCTTAGAAAAATAAACACCATGCTATATGGTCGCCTCATAATTGGCGGTGACTTTAACCTCATAGCTGACCCGAAACTAGATACTACTACTGTGGACCCTAGAAGACCATCCAAGCTACTCAACCTCTTCCACAAGCATGATTTGTTCGACACTTGGAGGTGTATGCATGCTAGCGAAAGAAACTACACTTTTTTTTCCACGAGGCATTGCTCGTATTCTAGGATAGACATGTTTGTAACTGACAAGTGGCTCTTGCAGCGTGTTCAGTCCTCCACGATACATGATATCGGGTGGTCTGACCATGCTGCAATCACATTGACTCTCCATACACAGGGTGCCTCCCCCTCTCCACCTATCTGGCGATGCAATGTAAAATTACTTCAGGAACCCAAATTATCCCCCATTTTATCTCAACATCTCACAGAATTCTTTCATTCCAACAACACCCCTGACGCGAACCCGTTCTCCATTTGGAACGCTCATAAAGCCTTTATGAGGGGCATACTCATTCAATTAGGAGCAATAGAGAAGAAAAAATACAATACTAAGCTTAATGACACGTTAACCTCAATACATACATTAGAAACCCAAAACAAATCACTTCCCAATCCGATCACAGCAGCCACCCTCTCCGAACTCAGGGAAACGCTGAGGGAACTCCTCACATACCAATACAACAAACACCTCAGGAAGCTGCAACTCAACACATACGCAAATGCCAATAGGGCGGGGAAATACCTGGCAAACAGAATTAAAGTGGCGCGTGTCAGAACCAAAATCCCTTACCTGATCCATCCCAATACACGAGATAAGATCTTGAATCCCCAGGCGACTGCTGACCAATTTGCCGATTTTTATGGAGCCCTTTACAATTTACACGCAGACACCTCCACACCCCAACCATCCCCAGATAGCATCCAAAATTTCCTACAGAACCTCAATCTCCCATCACTGTCAGAAGAACAGTTATCAACGCTCAACGCTCCATTCACAACACAGGAAATTAATAGAATCACATTATCAATGCCAAATGGTAAATCCCCAGGACCTGACGGTTTCGGAAACGAGAACTACAAGGTCTTCAAAGAACAACTTACCCCACACATACTACAGGTATTTAACAAAGCGAGTGAAACTTCATCCTTCCCACCCGAGATGCTGAAAGCCCACATCATAACACTTCCGAAACCTGGTAAGGAGCCTACCACCCCAGCAAATTTTAGACCAATCTCTCTCTTAAATACAGATGTAAAAATTTACGCAAAACTCTTAGCGAACAGATTGTCTAATATAATACCAAATATCATACCAAAAGACCAGATGGGCTTTGTAAGGGGGAGGCAGACCTCAGACGCCACAAGGCGTATTGTCAATATTATCCACCATGCCACAACCTCAAGAACGCCTTCTCTGCTTCTATCTATAGACGCAGAGAAGGCGTTTGATAGAGTACACTGGAAATATATGGAAGCTGTGCTGGGAAAATTTGGGTTCACCGGTTCAATCCTCAAGGCGATTATGGCCCTTTACTCTTGCCCTTCGGCACAAGTTTACACCTCAGGACTGTTATCCAAACCGTTCGCCATATCGAACGGTACCAGGCAGGGGTGCCCACTCTCTCCGACCATTTTCAATTTAATGATCGAACCTCTAGCGGAAGCTATGCGCACAAATGACGACATTAAAGGTTTCCAGATAGGCAACACCAAACAGGTTATTAACCTCTTTGCTGATGATGTGATACTGCTTTTGACAGACCCCATGACCTCCCTACCACAGGCACACAAGACTCTCACAGACTTCGGGGAAGTCTCTTACTATAAAGTAAACTTCACCAAATCCCAGATCCTAGATTTAGGAGTGCATAAACACATCAAACACAGACTACAAAATTCCCTACCGTACTCGTGGACCAACAAAAGCATCACCTACTTAGGTATTCAGGTATCCACCAATACATCTTCCCTAGCGGACCTCAATTTCAAGCCGCTTTTAGTCAAGCTTGAGAAACAACTCAAGGACTTGAGTAAGAATGAAATCTCTTGGCTAGGCAGAATTGCAGCCTTCAAGATGTCAATATTGCCACAAATCCTATATATATTCCGATCGCTCCCAATCCCTATACCCGCACACTACGTTACTGCCATTTCCAAAGCTACTTGGAAATTTACATGGGGAGACAAAAGAGCCAGATGCCCACGGAACAACCTTTTACCTCACAAGTCAGTAGGGGGAGCAGGGTATGTGGACATACAAGACTACTTATGGGCCACCAGACTTGATCAGTTGAGACACTGGTTTTCTCAAGCAGATCATCCACTATGGGTTGACATTGAAAAGGCTCTTACACCTACAAATGACCTTACTACTTTCCTAATGACAGACATATGGGTCCCATGGGATCCTGGGGGTTTATCCCCTACCTTACAGATATCCCTTCAGGCTTGGAGATTTCTCCAGACGTGCACTCCCACAGAACATAAGGAGATCTTATACCAATTCCCGA